>SNQJ01S0119778.1:0-27294 GCA_010110895.2 Picea sitchensis
CTTTGATTTCATCAATTGATCAACCTAAAAACATTGGTGATATTGGTCTTGTTGTCTTTGTTAGTTCTTTATCCATATGCTCATAGTTTTAGTTTGTTTTAATTTAATTCTTGCTTATAGTTTTGTTTTGTTTTCTCTAACCCTTTCCTCTATAGCTTTCATGCTCAGCAAAACCCAACTGGGCATGTAAGCACCTCTTATTTTCTAACAAGGTGACGAATTGGGTGCAAACACCTGGTAAATTTTTGGATCTTTAGTGGACCAGAGGGGGTAGAGGGATTTACTGGTTTAGTGTGAGGGATAAAGGAGGGTTTGTGGTTTTGAGAAGATACAAACTGTTGTTCTTCTTTATCTCTTTTGGTAGCCTCCACCCAACTCTCAGGCCGAGCCATGAGGACATGGGCCTGAATTTCATCCCTGAGGATGCCAATAAAACACTTTCGGAAAAAGGCATCAAACATTCCCTATGTTCTAAAATCCAGGTGCTCAAAGGAAACTATAAAGTCTTCCACTGTTCCTAATTGTTTCAACTTTGTCAAACGGCCCAAATGGTTGGTGTTAGTGTCAAATCGTTCATAAAGCTCTGCCACAAAGTGTGTCCAAGCAATATACCCTTGACGAGAAGTTTTTCTCCATTGCCACCATTGCCAATGTTCTTGATCTAGATGGAGAACACCATACTGGAGTTTGTCCAAGTCATCTGTAATGTTGTATAAAGAGAAGTAATGTTCCATTTGGGTTGTCCAACCAGTGGGGTCCGAGCCATCACATTTGGTCACATCCACCCATGGAAGGCATAGGTCACATTGAAAGTGATGGTTCTGCAAGGTATGGGAATGAGAGGAATGGTCACCTTCAGTATGTGGAGGTGAGGAAGAGGAAGGGTTATCTATAGGGATATGTAGTTTGGTGCAGAGTGCTGAAAAGACTGATTCAAGCTGGGTGGTGAGGTCTTGTTTGATATCCCCCATTGAGGATTGCATGGTTGTATTGATGGTGGAAACATTGGCACTGAGTTCCTTCACTTCTTGTTGGGTCTCAATGAGACCAAATTGCAAGGTGTTGAAGTGATCTTCCAAGTCTTGGCTACGAGTATTGGGAAACTGAAAAGGGGCGGGCGGGGTAATTTTTTTTTCCAAAAAATGATATGGATGAATGTGATAAGGGAAAAGAGATGAATCCAATGGAATAGGTCTCAAATGCCCAAATGCTTAACCAGAAATAAATGTGTATTTACTTGGCAACCCGAACACAATTGCGCGGCAATAGACCTTGTTTGTTTTAATTTGTTTATGTTTCTATCCCCAAGGGTTAGGTATTCAAGGGTTCTACAGACAATGGTTTTACCTTTGCTATAGATCTCTAATATATGTGCAGGGTCCAATAGTAGTACTCGACCCAATATCTCAGGGTACTAACTAAGGAGGATAGACCGTACCCTTAGTCGTACTACCCGACTACCTAGGTACTAGAGAGTATCTTTTCGAGTGTTGTTCTTGGTGACATTATAGAATTCAGGCGGCCAATGAATTTATATAAAGAGGGCTTCAAGTAATCTAGGTCGATCCGTACATAGGTGTTGTCTGATGCACTACCACTCGAAGGGGTACCAACATGGGTTACAAGGGTGGCCAACAGATGTGTGGTTAAGTAACACTTTTATTTCCTGTGTGTACGAATCCCTCAACCATGGATTTATGCATGTAACGATAGATCTATGTGGCTTAAAGATGCCAGAATACGTCTCTACCTTAGAAAAAAAAATTAACCCACACTTTCTGCCGAGGAAAGTGCTCTGATAGCACTTGTAATATACCAGATATAAAATGTATGCAAAACAGAAATAAAATTCTAGTAATGGCAGAGTAATAGAAATATAACTAGAACATTCACCACAATAACATTGAAATGATATAAGAATAACAACAGAAATAACACTTTGAATCTGAAAGAAATGTTCATGGGCCTCTTCAAGGGGGCAACCTCTAGTTGAGCAGATCTCTATTACAATAATATCCAAGCTAGGGTTCTCATACCCTCAACTCCTATTTATACTAAAAAGAAGCATCTAGAGGAAGATTATTCTAGAAGCAGAAGCTTCTATTAGGTCTTCTTACATCCGCCTTATTCTATTTTATTGAAAGGCCTTATTAATATTGACCTTTATTACATCTGAATATATTATTCTACTTATGTGTGGGTTAGGACCCTAACTGAATACTAAAATAGGATGAAACTGTAAAACTATAGAACTTAAACACTTGCTCAAATGGTGGTAGTTATCTCTGAGAAGAGATGTGGCTTCTATGTGCATCCGTCTAAGAAGAATGGATTACAATGAGGCTCCATAGGCCTTTTTGATATTACTCATGAGTTCCAAAACCCTAGACATCCAAAAACCTAACGCTAGAAGGTGAAATGCCAAAAGTTGTGTGGGCCACTATGGGTAAGTTGGTACCTCAACTTTCCAGGTCGTAACGTTTGCATATGACCTCTATTTTAGGCATGTGATAGCTTGTTAGAAAGGTATTTTAGATAAATACACATTCCACTGTCAAAATTTGACTTTGTATTCAGTTTGAGTGTGGCGAGAAAAAAAACCATTGTTTTGGCCTCCAAAATGGCCCTAGAAGTACAATTAGATGTGTTGGCATGAAAAAATACAAAATAATCCAGTTGGATTAGGAAAGAGGCCACCAATATCCACTTGGAGGATGTGTGGGGCTTCAGATAGCCCTAGCAGTGTAGAACACGCGATTACAAATAAGTACAGAAGAACATGCTGGAAAAACATGGACAAGAGGAGCCAGTTGGAATAGGTGGGTGGCCACCAATATCCACCTAGATCAATCCTCCCCCTTTAGGAAGCAATGGTATCCATTGCGTTGAGTTCCCCCATCAGGTGAGGAAACTTCTATTTGATTTGGCCCCGAGTGAGCCACTTTCCTTGGTGTAGGAGTTGCCCTGCCTTGAAAACCCTATAAAGTTGGATCCTCTGTTGGCGAGTGCCCTTGACCTATGTTTCCACTATCTTATCAGTGGATGCATGTTCCATGTAGTCATGGTTGATATCTATTGGTGCCAGTTGTTTTGTGACCTCTAAGGTGTCCAATAATGGTGGAACATATGGGTGAAGGAGGTCCACATTCAACACTAGATGTAGGCCAGGGAAGGGTGGAGTGTTGAGCTCAAAAGCATTGCTACCAATAGCCTTGATGATAGTGTAAGGACCATAACGAAGTGGGCGAAGCTTCCGATGGGTCCCAGTGAGACACTCCTTCTAAAAATGTAACCAAACTTTGTCTCCAACCTAAAACTAGTGTGGTAACCTATGTTGATCATGGCATTTCTTGTACTTAGCATTGGATTTATGCAAACTCTCATGGGCCTATTGGCGGATGTGCTAAATCCTCTCAATAAATATGGTGGCTTTGTCAATAACAGACTGATCAGGGGAATATTATGTCTATGTGGTGGCAAGAGAAAGTGCAAAATCAATGGGTCCCAAGGGTTGGAATCCCATAACCACCTGAAATGGGCTATGGCCGGTGGAACTATGGAGATCTTTGTCCTAACTGTGTTGGACATATGGGAGACTCTCGTCCCATGTACGTGGATTCTTAGAATTGTACATGCGCAGGATGTGCATAATCATTCGATTGATGACCTCTATTTGGCCATCATTTTGGGGGTGGAAAGAAGTGGATTTTGTGAGCTTGGTGTCCAAGAAAGACCAGACACTCGACCAAAATGTGTTGAGGAACGTGTTGTCTCTTTTGGAGATGATGGTATGTGGTATCCCAAAGTGAACCCACACTCATTCGAGGAATATCATGGCAGTATCTGTCACTGTGAGATTCTTCTTACAGGCTGTGAGGATGGCCATCTTAAAAAACTGATCAACGACCACAAACACACATCCATTTCCTTGCTTGGTGGATGACAAGCCATACATGTAATCCATTGAGATGGATTCCCAAGGCTTCTCTGGAATATGGAGAGGGTTTTATAATCCTTTCTTCTTGATGGATGACTTGGAAATGGCATAGGCAGTGTAAGATGTGATATACTTGTTGACGTCATGTTGAAGTTTTTTCCAATAAAAATGTTTCTGAAGAACGACCACAATTTTCTCTATGCCAAAATGTCCTGCCAACCAACTATAGTGGGATTCCAAAATCAGTTTTGCACACTTACTTATAGGAACATAGATATGGCCCAGGTGGAATAAGAGTTTGTCCTAAATGTGAAAATTGGTGACATTTGCACTTGTACCCAAGCATTTATAGGTGGTGGCGAAGTCTGGATCTTGTTGATAAAGTTGGGACCACTCAAATGCTTCATGTCCATAGGAATGAAGCATAGTGGTGAGTGTAGCCACAATAGGCCGCCTGAGGTAGTCAACGACACGATTGGATATACTTGTCTTATACTTGATTTTGAGATGCAACTGTTGTAGGTAGGTGGACCACTTCTGATGGAGGTCGTTCTACAAATTCCCTTTTTTCTGTATGAACTGAAAAGGCTTGTGATCAATGTGTATGATTGTCTCTTTCCAAAGAATGTATTGTTTCCATTGATGACAAACTTGTACAATGGAATACATTTCCTTTTCATAGGTGGGGTATTTCCAGACAGTATCGGAGAGTGTCTCACTATGGTATTCCATTGAATGCCCATGTTGAGTGAGAATTTTGCACACAACATATTCAGATGCATCAGTCTCCATATTGAATGGTTGTTGCAGATCGGGAAAGGAGAGTACTGGAGCTGAGAACAATTGAAGCTTCATATCATCGAATTCTCTTTTCTACTTCTTCCCCCACACAAAATTGTCCCTAACACCATCCTTGGTCACCTAGCTAAGGGTCGATGCAATATGGGAGAATCCCAACATGAATCGTCGGTAGAAGTTGGCTAGTCCCAAGAAGCTTCGAAGCTCGGTCAGTGTGGTCGGGGCTAGCTAGTCACAGATCACTTGGATATTAGTTGGATCAACATGTACCCCATGCTCATCAACAATGTATCCCAAGTATTGGACCTTGTGCATGCCAAAAGATCATTTTTCAAAGTTGGAATAAAGCTTGTGTTGCCGCAGAGTGATCAAACCTATTGAATATGTCGCATGTGATCCTCCCACATTTTGTTGAATATGAGGATGTCATCCAAATATACTACCACAAAGGATTTGGTGAAGGGTCTCAATAAATGATCAATCAACCTCATGAAAGTGGTTGGTGCATTTGTTAAGCCAAAGGGCATGACTAGCCATTTGTAGAGATCTTCTTTAGACTTGAAGGTTGTCTTCCATACATCAGTTGGCTCGATGGGAACCTGGTGGTATCTGGAATTTAGGTCAATCTTGTTGAATAAATATGCCCCCTTGAGTTGGTCAATAAGGTCATAAATCCTAGGAATGGGGTAGCGGTTCCTGAATGTGATTTTGTTTAAGGCTCTGTAATCAATGCAGAGTCACCAAGTCACGTCCTTCTTCTGCACCAGTACAATCATGATTCTGCAAGGGGAGGAGTTGGATCTGATGTTCCCGTTTTGAACAAGCTCTCGGATTTGATGCCTGATTCATCATTTTCCATCAGTGAGCACCAATAGATGATTCCATTAGGTAGAGGTGCATTGGGGATCAGATCAATTGGATGCTTGACTTGGTAGTGTTTCGGTACCCCTGTAGGTGAGGAGAATATGTTTATGTATTCTTAAACAATCTCATCCACTTACTTTTGTTGCAAAGAGAGGCTCTATGTAGAGGCCATGGATGTGGAGATGACCTTCTTTTTACTATGATCATGGATCACAACAAAGACAAACTTCCTGGTTTTTGAAATGACCTTATTGCATTTCTTAGCAGAGATTAAAGAAATATAAATAGACGACGCTACCTTTGGGATCCTGTACAATTGTCTACCCAAAGTAATAATAACATCGTCGGGTCTAGACTCATACACAACATGATTCTTCAACAAATATGGTTGTCCTAAAAGAACATCAAAAACTTCAAGCGGATAAATATCACACAGTACCTCATCTTTGATAGGCTTGATGTCGTAGGGAAAATGACATTGTTGGATGACATGGATATATCTTCCTTGGCGAAGCCAGTTGATGGTGTAGGGTTGCAGGTGTGGTATCATTGGTTGGTACAGTTGCTTAATGACCTTTACTGAAATCAGGTTCTTCTGACTACCACTATAGACAATGAAATGAAGTGGAGCCCCCTTTACCCACATCTGTGAGTGAAAGAGGCGTTCCCCTTCCTCTGGTTCTTCTGGTTCGCTTGGCCAGACTTTGGTGGTAGCGACAGTGGAACTGGGTTCAACATCGATAATCTACTTCCCTCCTTTAGGATTTGATTTGGAATAAGAATCGACATCTAACCTGAAATCCTTTAGCTTGGCCATGAGGGACTGCTTGGAGAAACATTCTTTGGTGTTGTGCCAAGGATTTTTATGGTACTCACACCATTTTCCAGTGTCCTTCTTCGTCTTCTCATTTCCCTTCTTGTGTTGTAGCTTGGATTGGTTGTCCCGAGGGTGGACATTTCGACTTGGTCCCTTGCTGTGTGGGTTGGGGATGCCTTTTCCCTGCTTTGGATGTGAGGGGTTTGCAGATCCAAACTCTCACCTTTTCTGCTTAAATTTTTTCTTGATCTTCACAGAGTATCTATAAGTCATGCCCAATGAGGCAATGTCCAAGAAATCAATTTATTTTTTAATGTATATATGAAAACACCCACGGTATTTGATCACCAGATGATGCTCAAAGTCTTTGATACCCAATTTGGTGCGTAGGGTATGGAAAATATTGGTGAAATCTAAAATGTTTTGGTCCCTTTCTTGATGTAGGGTGGCCCATCTGGTGTGCTAGTCCTTGTAGCTTCCAACATGGTAGTATTGTTCTTTAATGGAATCCTGGAAGGAATCCCATGTAGGGGCCACCACAAAAATTGTATATTCCTCCATGGCCCTGTTCTCAAAGTAAGTATCCCACTAGTCTTTAACATGGGGAACAACCTTGAGGAGTGGAAAAGTGATCTTTTCCCTATCGGAAAAATTGTGGACTGAAAAATATTCTTCAAGGAAATTCAATCATTTATCTACAAGATCCGCATCTATCAGGCCTTCAAATAACAGAATATCAAAATTTACATGTACCTTGAAGGGGGTTTCATGGACGCTTGATGAATATGCTTCTCTTGTGGGAAGTCGTCGAAGGATCTGCGCGAAGTTGTCCATCATTTTGTTCCTTTGTCACATGAGGGCTTCCCTGAGCAAAATTTTAATAGGATCTCCTACTCCATCATATTTATTTTTGTCCCTGATGTGTTTTTTTCAAGCTTGGCGTGATTGATCTTGTAATGGCTCAATTGGTTCAAGTCCCAACTTCTTGTACCCAAATATTATCGGGGACATGCACGAAGAAAAATAAATGAAGAGCAATCCGCTCTGATACCACTGATCTGAATTTAGGAGCGGAAAAAATGTATTAACATACTGAATACAATAAACACAAAGTTATGTATAATAACACAAATATCCAGTGAAAAATATATTCTATTGAATAATGAAATAGGTTGAAACTGTAAAATTGCAGAACTAAAACACTTTCTCGAATGGTGGTATCTATCTCTGAGAAGAGATGTGGTTGCTACACGCATTCGTATGAGAAGAATGGATTACAATGAGGCTCCATATTCCTTTTTTATATTACTCATGAATTCCAAAACCATAGACTTCCAAAAACCTAACCCTAGAAGGTGAAACACCAGAAGTCATGTGGGCTCCTATGGGTAAGTTGGTGTAAGTTGGTACCTCAACTTCCCATGGTCATAAATTTTGCATACGACCTTCGTTTTAGGCGTGTGATAACTTGTTGTAAAGGTATGTCAAAGAGATACACATTTCGTCATCAAAGTATGACTTCGTTTATATTTTGACTATGGAAAGCCAAAAAAAAACACTATTTAGGCCTCCAAAACGACCCTGGAAGTACATCAAGATGTGTTGGCATGAAAACATACAAAATAATCCAGTATGATTAGGAAAGAGGCCACCAGTATCCACCTAGAGGATGTGTGGGGATGCAGACAGTCCTAGAAGTGTAGAACCCACGATTACAAAGAAGTACAGAAGAACGTGCTGAAAAAAAATGGACAAGAGGAGCTAGTTGGAATAGGTAGGTGGCCACCAATATCCACCTGGATCAAACTTGTATTTCAATGCCTTATCCATTCCATCTATGTCCACAAAAACTGTATGCCTAGGAGAACGTCCACTCCTTATTGAAAACTGAGAACATTCACACACTAAAAACAAAAACCACTGCAAACCAAATGCTTGAGAATCAATCTTTATTCGTCCTACTCCTACTCTAACCATTTGAACTATTATTTGTTCAAGTAAATTCATGTTTCCAATGAAACCATACAAGAAACTGATTAGCTGGTGAAAATTTTGATTTGGATCAGACAAATGAAATAATCCATGGCATACGTAAGTGCATTTTGAAAATATAGCAGAACCAACATTCTCTTGACAAGAATGATTTGACATCTGTGTTGCTCAAAAACTCCATATAATCAGCAATAGGGTCATGAAATCCATAAAGAAATATCGCTTCTTGATATCATTCCAATTGGAAATTGAATTGATTCTACACATGCCCAGTTTTATAACTACTAGGAATCTCCTCTATCTTCAAAACTGAAGGTTGTTGTAGGCTGCCTTCACTAATTTTAATGTTGATCGTAGGTTGTTTAATATTTGTTGCAGATCCAGGTTTAGGAATGATGAAAGAAAACTTGTTGATCTATGGTAATAGTTTATGGAGATATTTATTTGACCAATTATGCTCCTATAATCCTTCCTTATCTCCTTCATTGTATTCCCATGGCTTAGATTCAAAACTATCACATGTTGATATATCGATCTGCTCATTATCATTTGAATACTCAAAGAAAATAATTTGATTTTCATGACAACTTAAAACAATAGATACATTTGATATAATGTCAAAAGTATCTACATCCTAGATATCACTTTGAAGATCATCATCCTCTTGATCATTATGAAAAGTGTCTTGTACTGTAGCATACACTTTATGACTATTTGATCCTTTACTCAACAAATCGAATTCATAACAACATTCTTGATAAAGGTAATCAACTACGAATTTCTCTTTGAAAAACAAACGAAATGCATCATGAAAAATTCTTAGTGAAGTAATACAAGCAACCAGGGGTGAGCTACACCATTGACAAGTTTCTCCATATAAAGAGTATGTAAACAATTTGATGAGAACATCTTCATGTATAACTTTCATCTTAAGTATGCACTCATTCAAATCTAGTAAAAAATCAGCTGGCATTTCCCAATTTTCCCCTATAAACCTAGCAAGGAAGCCTTCCCATTCACTTCTATCAGGAATGGGGTTTGGAAAACTAAATATAATTTAGAAATCACAAAATTCATACATCTGAGCAAGAATCTTGTCCATTTCAAACCAGTGAAGTCACCCATAGATTCATCTATGATGAAGTTGGAGTATCTTGGTAGAATATTGCATTCAAGCTTGTGTCCTACTCCTGTCTACCATCAAGAGATGGATCTGATCATTGTCATTCTTCCATGGAATATTTCTTCACTTTCGTCCCCGACAATGACGCCAAAAATGTTAGCAATAGAAGTCACACTTAGACTGTTGTAAGTGTAATCCCAGTACCCATTAGAATATAAATGGATTAAATTAGTTTGAGTAGGTGGATCAGAAAGACTAAGAAAAAAAGGGAGAGGGAAGAAAAATGCATATCAGTAGGCTACACCATTAGGAAATGGAGTCATAAGCATTATGCATATTGAAGGCAATCAAGATGCCTATTAGATAACTATCTTGTTTGATGATGAATGAAAGAAAAAAATAAAGAAGGGTCAACATATAAGTGAACAAATCATCCTCACACCCTTCTCAACTAATAACATCCACTCGTCTGAATGTTCACTGATTGGAAATCCTTTCCAACAACGAATGTGAATTCTTAAATATACCATGTAATAAAATTCTGCAACAAATCCTTTACCATAAAAATATCATACATAATACTGCTAATCAAACCTACATTAATAGTAATCATATTCAAGCAAGATGAAAATATATATGAAAAACAAAGAAATAACAATCTGATATGATAGATCTCATGAGTCTTCAATGGAAAACATATTTACAAATGAGCACACACAGGGAAACTGCATTGCTCCAACTCTCTCCAGCCTCTTTTGGGTCATGAATTGTACCGTAAGGAGGTCAAAACCAAGGATCTACATAGGATCCTCCTCCATTTAGGATTCTTGTTAAAAAATATTCCAACAAAAACCTAACAAATTCCTATTTTTTGGGATCTTGTCTATTGTGATAAATGCCTTTTGAAACATGTCATTTTTCTTGATTTGGAGATGAAAAACATGTCCCTAATGTTCAAATAACTCCTAGGAAACCATTCAAACCTTCCCTGATAGATGGTAGCTTTCCCATAGCTCATATTTGTCATAATGTTAGAGTTTGTGGCATCAATTTGCAGCACCTATCTACCAGTTCAGAGCAGCAATTCATAGTGCATGTCTACTAGTTCGCAGGGCCTAATTAAAACATGAATTGCACACTTAGAGGAGACTGTTAGAAGATCCTATGACATAATCCCTGAAGAATTTGTTAAATGTAGGCTCTGAAAACAATGAAATCCTCTTTGACACGATCCTTTAATTGCAACTATGACAAAATAATGCATGAGGTACTTAGAGTACGTTGTGAACTCTTCTAGTAGGTTGGAAGCACATACACCCAACTTGGAATTGAAACTTAAATGGATAGATGATGATAAAGGAAAATTCGTGTACAACTTGGAGGTGTGACATGTCAAGGTAAAATATGTAAAAATCAAAGGTGTGACTCATTTTGACCCCTACAATTATATGTGCTAACAACATGGACCCATCCCCAAATGACATGTGGCAGTGAAATGGACCAATCCCAAAATTAAATGTGGTGGTAACATGGACCCATCCCTTAATGACACATGGCAATGATGTGGACCTACCCATGGGTGACACATGGCTATGACTGGACGCTGACTGGGCCATCAAAATTTTATTAATTCATGAAACTTTCCTAAGGCACGAGAGCTACACCAATGTATCTATAGTCGTTTTTTGTGTGTATCTGTAGGAATAGACAACTGGGTCAGTCTTGTACTCACGTGACACGGGGTCAATTCTGACCACTACAACTATAACCTCCAGGTGCCATACATAGGCCCCTTCCGTAGACACAGGTAAATCGGGGGGATTTGAACTTGGAACCTCATTGAGCATAACACTTCATACCACGGCACATGCCAATTGAAATGCCCCACGGGGGTTGTCTCTATAGTCTTCTTTATTCCACATGAGGATTATAGTAAAATTTTAATTATAAGCACTTAAAAACTCATGACCATAATGCAAGTGGGATTGGAATTTATTTGAAAAGGGTAACTTTTTACGAAGGGATAGGATTTATCCACGAATTTGATGGGTGGTTGCTAAGCAATGATCTTTAGAAGTTCATAACTCAAGATATGGGTGTCCATTTTGGGAAACATATGCCTTGTTGGAAAGCTAATTCAACGAGGAAAACAATGGTACATGTCTTAAGGGTTGAATTTGGAAACAATTCATCTAGAAAGTGAAAGAACACTTAATTATGTTTCCATGGTTTGCTAGTAAAATTGTTTGGAACCTCGATTTCCCGAGGCTATACCTTGAGATCCAGAAATCCAAATCACTTTTAGGAAGAATCGTTGGAAATATGGGATGATGAATATTATTTCTATAGTGGTTTCCATGGCTGAGAAATTATTTATTATGTTCAAAAAATTAAAACACATTCCACTTTCATTTAAGGAAGTTAGCTTCAAGTTTTTCAATTGAAAATTTATTAAATTTCTTTTATAAAGAGATAAAGTGGGTTTTAGAAAAATAGGATCCCGGAGAAATAAAATAAATAGAATGAAAAAATAAAACATTGAATATACCCAATATAATAGAGACACATATGCACATGGTTCACCTAGTGTGGGTTATGTTCACTAGATAAATTTGCAAGTCTTTGCTTTATTATTATCAGGAAAAATGAAGGGATAAAACCTACAACACTCCCATTGTAACTTCCTCTTTTTTCTCTCGTAGTTCTCCTCTCTTAGAATACAATATTCACACTCATATACGGTCACAATAAAATTCCTCATAAAATAGGGTTTCCTTCTAGGGAAAAGACAACCCTAACATAAATTTTATTGTCATATCTATGACCTTATAATAAACGGTCCAAATTGACTACGAAATTACAATATTTTACAAGGAAATTTCCCCAAACAATTATCTTCGAGGGAACTACCCTAAAATCCCCTCCAGGGGGGGCGGGGGCTCCATAAAGTGTCACCCCCTCCCTCCTTGACCCCCCTGGCTCCATGTGTTGGAGGGAAACCCCCCCCTTCCCATGATGTTGGAAACCCCTTCCCACACACACCCTGCGGTCAGGAAATGGGATCCAAGATAAAAGAAGACCTATGAAATGAAATATAATCAAGATGGGTCAGGAAATGGGATCCAAGATAAAAGAAGACCTATGAAATGAAATATAATCAAGATGCACAACCAACAATCTCCCACTTGAGGACCGATCACAATAACTCCATTGTTGTTGTACCTATTGGACTATGATCCACCTTGGAGCTAGAAAATTTCTCATCTTCACCTTCATGGATAAAGGTCAACTGAAACTGAGTAGGAACTCAGTTTCTCCCTAGTTATTGCCTTTGTTAACATGTCTATAGGATTCTAGCTAGTATGTATCTTTTCCAACTTCAATTTTCCATCTTCTAAAATGGATCGTATGAAATGGTACCTTAGTTGTATATGTTTAGTATTAGAATGGAAGCCTAAGTTTTTTGCAAGATGAATGGAACTCTAGTTGTCACAGTATAACATGTTATGCTTATGTTTCTTTCACAATTCCTCCATAAACCTCTGTAATCAAATCATCTATTTACTAGTCTTTGTAGTTTTAACATACTTTTCTTATGTTGTTGAAGTGCAACTACCTTTTTCAGTTTTGAAATCCAACTTACTTTTATTCCACCTACAATAAAAACATACCCTATGTTTCTCCTGCTACTATCTTTATCACTTGTTATATCTGAATCAACATATCCCTATAGAAAAAAATTATTAACCTCGAAAACATAATGCATGAATAATAATACCTCTCAAATACTTGAGAATCCACTTTACTACCTCCCAATGTTCTTTACCTAAAATTGTTCATATATCTTCTCACAACTCTCACTACATGTGCAATATCTAGTCTTGTGGACACCATCACATACATCAAGCTGCCAACTACTCATGAATAAGGGACCCTAGACATGTATTCTATATACTCATGTGTCTTGAGACACATTTCCTTAGGAAATTTGAAATTACTAGCCAAAGGTGTACTAACTAGTTTTTCATTCTACGTTCTAAACCTCTTCAACACCTTATTTATGTACTCACCCTGAGAGAATGTCAATTTGTGATTTTTCCTGTCTCTTGTTATTCTCATACCAAGTATTTTATTTGCAACACCCAAATCCTCCATCGAAAAAGAATTATATAATTTCCTTTTGATCACATTTATATAATGCATTTTAGACCCTACAACAAGCATCTCATCTACATACAATATAAATATAATATAGCTTCCATTTTATATCCTCTTAAAATAAACACAGTGATCAAAATGACATATATTATAACCTTGTTTTGTCATAAACTTGTCAAACTTGAAATACCATTTCCTTGGAGCTTGCTTTAGGCCATACAAGTTTTTCTTCAACTGGCATACCAAATTTTCCTTCCCTTTGACCTCATACCCATGTGGATACTACATATAAATCTCTTCCTCCAAATCCCCATGGAGAAAAGTTGTTTTTATATTTAAATATTCAAGATGCAAATATTTTACTACCACAAGATATAAAATAGTCCTAATGTTATAGATAATTTTTCCTCACCCCATGCAACTTTCTTAGATGGCCTTTGCATTTCCCTATGCAGACTTGAAGTCTCCTTTTTATACTTTCCAGAGACAAAAAATCATATTTTTCCACATATATTCACCCTACCAATTAGACAACATCGTATACGCAGGTTGCACCACTACAACCCATGTACATCGAGTTTGGTGCTCAAAATTTAAAATTGTGTCGAGTTTCCAAGTCATGTCACAAGATCCATGATCCTTGACCTTCCATATACTGGAAACATTTCGACTTGGCCCTTGAGTTCCATTTGAAGGCTATAAATTGAGCCATATCCAATCCGTGAAAGAGGATAGAATTCAACTTTTGAGAGAAAATATACTTGGGAGAAATTTCACTTCGCATTGAGTCTACATCCCTTTATCCTTAAAATTTTGAACACATAGTTCATCCCCCAAGATCTTCCCTCTTTTATGGAGAACCTCATTATCTCCCATATATGATATTTCCTTTGGTGGAGGATTGAACTAGTGGAGGCCCCATTGGAACTGACTTTGTTTCTCTGTTCTGAGACATGTCGACACAAAATTTTGTCACTTGTATACTTCTGTTGATTATTTTAATAGATATACTCTTTTCTCGTCCAAATGATATCTTTCAAATATTTGAATTATTATTCCATGGGCATATTTTTCATGAATTTTAATGGATTATTCTATTTTATATGATAAAATTATATATTATCACCATATGCTTGTGTATATTGGTTTTTGAGGACAAGTTGCAGGTATAAAGATTTGAGTTGTGTGCTCAACAGTGGTATTCATTGAACGTCTAGACGAGGTAGGATCTTTATCTTGTCTTGTTAGAATTTTCATTCATATATCATAATTGGGATTAGAGTTGATTTATTTAGTCATTCCATCTATTGTGGTTTACCCCATGCCATAGAGTGATTTTCCTTGTAACAGAATTGGCAACCATACTGGGGAATGATTTTTTGTTTTGGGGATTGGAGTGTTTTTGTCCTTCAATTGTTCAAAAACCTATTTTTACTTTTCATCTGAGTTTCTTGGCCTGATTCTTTCCCTGGCATTTTTTTACTCAATATACACGGGTTTTCCCTTGACAGACACATACATACGCAGGCTATCCTTCTATAGGGCACATACATACAAGAGATTTTCTTAAACAATCGCGTACATCAACTTTTTTTCTTACTAGTTGAGTTTGGTGTTTGTTGGGTGAGTTTGGTGTTTGATGGGTGAGTTTGGTTGGCTGTTGAGTCTTCTTGTGTCTCTAGCCTAGCTGTTGAGTGCTTACAGAGTGATAGGAAACCTTCCTTTTGTTGAATTTCCAGGCAATTTTTCTTTCTTATCATATTTTTCATTTGTTTTCCTTGAATCTTGGTCTAAAGTGTTTTCTTCTTGGTATCCTACTTGTCTTGTTTCTTTTTCTTGCAGTAGGATCTATTTATCAGGCTATTATTCAGTCCTTGCATTTTCATTTCTTTATATATAAAATACAAAAAAAAAATGTTTCTCATTTTGCAATATGGCATTTTATCTTTTTGGTTCTTATTATTGATCTTGATACATATGGAAATATTTCATTTTATTGAAGTTGTAGAAGTTGAATTGAAAGTTGCATTTTAAAAAGCTTACCATCTTTTGAGAATTTAATATTAGGACTTACCACTTTGTTTATATTCATTTATTTTATATGCTGAGTCATAACATCATTAGTTTCACGACCACATCTCTTGAGTAAAAAAATCCATTAAAACTAATGTTGATTAATTAAAATTGATTAGAAACGATTTTATTTTTTAGAGTACACAAACAAGCATATGATATAGGGACGTGGAATAGGATTTTGTGAGTAAAATTTTCCAAGGCTATTAAACTCAACATATGTGTCTAACTAGGGAGTGGTGAAATCCATTGTGTAATTAGTGACGTCAGGAGGCTCTTCTCACACTAGAGTTAAGCATGAGGTCGCATGAAGTTGGTTGTAGAGATATCCCTCTAATACCTTCTTAGCATCATAGATATTTCTGGGGATCTATTTTTATTTGGGGGTCTTTCTAGTACCTTTACCTCTGTGAGAGGTGATGGTTTCAATATTTTGGGCTTTGTTACCCTTTCCATACAGTGGACCTGACTTACTATTTTTTGCCTGCACATTGGTTATATCATGGTGGCTCTAGTTTCTTGACATAGGTAGCCACATAGGTTACTTGCAAGGGTTATTCTATAGGTACCCTAAGTTAGATAAGAGTCAAACATCACACAACATTTATGGAGGATTACCTCTCCGGGGGGATCTGACCGATTGTGTTTTTAAGCCCACGAGAGCCCTTATAACTTTTTCTGATACCTCTAATATTTTGAAGGGAGTCTCAGGCCCCTCTTGGGTGAGGCATACCTACTCTAGTGAGGGAGGCCCCTTTTTAGATACTATATCATGTTTTTGTACATTTGGCCCTTTTTTTTATTTTGGTGTTCTCTTTGATTGTTAGTTGGCCCTAATATTTGTTTTTATATCTATATTCTTGAGACATCGTGGAGCCAGACCAGCTTCCTCACAGGTCTCGTCATTTGCTAAAGTTACCACCGCATCTTGAGTATTTTCCTTCTAAAAGGCATAAAGTTACTAAACGTGGTACACTTACCTCCACCTACCAGACTTGTGATTATACAACTATGATTATTGAGTCAATTTAGAAAGACACTAGGAGTCCCTTGACTCCTATACCTATTTTAGTCAATCAGGTTCCTTCGAATCCTTAAACCATGACAATTGTGGTGATAGAAGTTCCCATCCTTACTATCATCCGTCATGTGGTTGCTACAAAACCCAGAGTAATGAATCCTTTCAGGCATCCTTTTGGTACACCTGGATACAATTATCAGTCCATACCTTTGGTCTTTAACCCTTTCTCTTTTGGCATGCCAAATATGACATCACAACTTTCATCCTCCATTCTAGTGACTAATGCATATCCTAGTTTTGGACCTGGGGGTGTGACCCCTCCGCATACTCCTCTCTCACTTGGTGTGTTAGCACCAGAAGTCACCTATGGATTGTAGCAGAGGTAAGCCCAGTACCCATAAGTTTATATGTCAGGGTTAGTGGATTTAAAGAAGTTAAATAGGGCAGACTCGAGAGAATATCGTTTTAACTCAGAAAACTGGGACAATATGCACAAGAAAATGAGATCATAATCAACTTAATCTAGTAAGTTGTAGTAAATGTGAGTAGGAGGAAGATATCGAGGAGAAGATGTAAAGGTATGCTCTGTACATCAAGTCTTCCAGTAGACTAAGGAGGAAAATTCGGAAAACAAGATCCTCTTGAATTCGAAGTTTCGGGAAACTGAAAACATTATAACTGTACTG
This sequence comes from Picea sitchensis, assembly GCA_010110895.2. Taxonomy (NCBI): domain Eukaryota; kingdom Viridiplantae; phylum Streptophyta; class Pinopsida; order Pinales; family Pinaceae; genus Picea; species Picea sitchensis. The sequence goes on from SNQJ01S0119778.1 coordinate 17,470, forward strand.
CAATCAAACATCCATTACAACAGAGTCACCACAATCTATGTGAATCCTTCGATCATGAACATTCAGTATCAAATGCATATAATATGGAAATAGAAGTTGGCTTTCATTAAACAAGAAATCTCATATCAAGTTACATAACCAAAGAACCAGAGATTCATTAAAACATTACAATACAGGAGCTTAGCTCAACCATCGACCTTAACAAAATATCAAAACTGAGTATTTATACTCAGAACAACTTGCCACCACCAAGAGTGTGATCTAGATATAGCAATCAAAGACTTGCATCTGTATCCTTTCTATCAGGTTGCACTTGCATTCTTCTGTCGAACGCGAGCTCAAATCAGTATGGGCGTTGTAGTAGCATCTGTTGACAGGGGGACTTTGGGAAGACAGACTACCTCCATGGATATATTTTCCATGATTTCCATTTATGGTTTGAAACAAGATTTCAACCACGTCCCCCATTTCCATTAACTACTTTCATCGAAAACAGGATGAAACCTCACAACCATTAATTCTCTAGGACACGTTCACGACTCCTTCAAGTCAACCCCGATGCCTCAAGACCACACAGATATTCCTATGTGAACGGTATGAATTATTTCGGCCTTGGCACAAATTCTCTCCATCGCTCCATGATACCTCGGGCCATGACCTGGGGCTCCTATGTGAAATTTTAGGATTTCACATTTCAAGATTCTTCGCTCCACCTTATTCCAAATATTTTGATGCTCGAATCTACGAAATAGCCCATCCAGAGCGATGGTCATATTTTATTTGAATTTAATGGCTAGGATGCTTACTCGATAACCTCAACCACCCGCCACTCAACAGGATCTTACATTTCTTTATGGCCCTGCTTCCCATATAACCACGGGCTGTGATCATGGGCCCAACTCCTGGGTGCTTTGCGACTTCGCGTTTCATGAATCTACGCTGTGCCCCATGCTAAAACCTCTGAGTCGTGAAATCACAATTTCTCGGATCAGGTGCCACTCGCCCCTTTGAATCAAATGACCCAGATGAATATCAACATTTCAAGACTTTGGGTCTTTGGCATTTCGGGACTCAGTAAATCTGCGCATCCCTCACTTCATCTTTCCCGAAAGGAATTTCTCCATGATTCGGATCTGGTGTCATGCGTCCTGTTGTATCGAATGACTCCTGCTGATTTTGGATTTCGGGGGTTCGAATCCTTCATAAATAAATTCAACAATGTTCTGAATTCCTGATTTCCATGACTATAATTCGTCGTCAATATCTGAACTTTGAAATGCAAGTTTCTTCACCAAAATGAACTTTCTTTCTCGCTTGATTTGAGTCCATATCAGACCGCTCTAAGTGTTGCACTTGTCCTTACTATTGTAGCCTGTATAAGTAATTACTTGGATGACTGGCCAAGGGCTGGGGAAAGAGAAGGATCAATGACAGAGGTAGAGAGGGAAGTGACTGACCTAGAGAAAACAAAATTTTGGGGTAGAGACTTCGTAGAAAGGATTACACAAAACAAAAGGTTGCTCAAATGATTGAGGATAAACATAGATCGAATTACAAGCCGAAAAGGAAAAAACTAAATATTTGGTTGACGAAAAGGAGAAAGGCAAGAAACAATTGCAGACTTAAGTAGAAACCAAAAACCCACAAGAATATGACAAGTTTATGTGATAACATTTGGCTCCACAGGGGATGGCATGCTCCCTGCGAGCTGCCAAGAAAAGTAGTTCTAGTGCCTTGGTATTGGTTTATGGAGTCTAGATATTTAAAACAAAATAAACATAAAAATAGAAATGGTATTTACAATGGTGAGACACTGACTGCGGTTTTAAACAAAAAACGTTTTTAGAAAGTGCCCATTAACAGGGCCACCAAAAACTTCATCACCCTCCAAATTCCGCAACATGTAAGTATTATTAGGGAACATAACAGATATTTTGAAGGGGCCAATCCACAAGGCATCAAATTTACCATTCTTTCCTTTGTCCTACTTGGGTGCATCCCATTTTATCACTAGATCTCCCAGCTGGAAATCCTCCTTTCTTACTTTCCTGTCAAAAGTTTGCTTGATCTTTTGTTGATGTTCTTGTGCTTTGTCCAGTATTTGATCCCTAGTTTGCTGCACTTCTACTAGCTGAAGTATCCTCTTGACCATGTCATCAAGTTATCCTTGGTAGTCCCGGAATAATTTTTCCACTGGCAAGGCGAGCTGAGAAGGAAATATGGCCTCAAATCCATACACAAACTGAAAAGGAGAGATCCCAAGAGATCTTTTTGTTGTCACTCTGTCAACCCAGAGAGAAAACTTGAGCTTTGAATCCCATGCTTTCTTATTTTCCTCTAAATATATTTTTATGATCTTTATAAGGCTCTTGTTAGAAGACTCTGCCAGTCCATTCCTTTGGGGGTAGTAAGGAGTTGAGTGAATCGATGCAATCCCAAACTACTCACAAAATTGAATCAATGGTTCGAGCTTAAAGGAGGCAGCATTATTAGTGACAATTCTTTTTAGACATCCAAACCTTGTTATAATATCCTTTATTACCTTGTGAGAAGCGCTCCTTGTGGGGATAGCCTCTATCCACTTGGTAAAGTAATCTCAGGCAGTCAAGATCCACCTGTGTTGACCACTAGAAGCCAGATGGATTTCCCCGATAAAATCTAGGCCCCACTTCTGAAAAGGTCCTGAAGCCACCACAAGTTTCAAAGGAAAGGACTTGAGCTGTTGTTTTCCTGAGAATTTCTGACACTTGACACAAGCCTTGATTTTAGCACACACATCAGTGAATAGCCTAGGCCATAAATAGTTGGCTCTGATAATCTTGTAGGCAGTGGTTTTCCAGAAGTGATGTCCCCCACACAAGCTATCATGAAAGTCAAACATGATGTTTTGGGCTTCCTGTGGGTCTAAACATCTCAATAGTACCCCTAGAGGATATTTCCAATATAAAACTTGATCAATAAGGAAATATTTAATTGATCTAAGTTTTAAATCTCTTACTTTTATTTTTTCCATGCCATCAGAAGGATGCAACCTCTGTAGAAAGAAAATGATTTCCATGTACCAAGCACATTCTACCAATGGAGGGTAGGCTTGAGAACTCGTATCAGACAATTCACCCTGCTGATTGTTTGAGGAAGCATTGATGAAATTTACCCCCAAGGATTTGCAATTAGATTCAACCAACAACCTAGCTAAACCCTAGCCTTTAACCAATTTGGTGGGTCTTATCTCCAAGTCAAATTCAATGATTTTAGCAATCCATTTTCTCCTTCTCCCATCCATGTCGGGCTGAATGAGGATATCCTTCACAGAAGCTGCGGGGACATATGCAATGACCTTTGAATGAAAAACATATAACCTGGAGGATTTGAGAACATTAACCAAGGCATAGGCCTATTTTTCCATGATGTCATATTTCATCTCTGCATCTCTCAATGCCTTGCTAAAAAAGGCAATGGGCTGCTCAAACCCTTCATCATTCTTTTGCAACAAAATGGTTGCCAAGGTGTCGAATGAAGAAAAGGAGAAAATCATAAAATATTTGGAACAATTAGGACTGATGAGCACAGGTTCTTCGATCATGACCTTCTTTATTTGATCGAATAAACTATGAGATTCAGTATTCCATTTGATCTCATTTCCTTTCTTCAACATGACTGTAATTTTCTTCACTAGTTCAGCAAAATTAGAAACAAACCTTCTCAGAAAATTAATCTTCCCCAAGAAAGACTGAACTTCTTTCTTGGATATAGGGAGTGCTAAGGTTTGGATGGCTTCCACCTTGTTGGGATCAATGTTTTCTCCCTCACTGGATACTATGTGCCCCAATAATTTTCTCTCTTTCATAGCAAACAATGACTTCTTGGGATTCAGGGAGAGACCAAAATTTCTACATTTTTGGAATACCTTTCTCAGATGATGAAAATGTTCTTTATCAGTCCTAGATAAAACTATAATGTCATCCAGATAAATGACTACAAATCCTTCTCCCCAATAAAGGTGATGTCCATAGCACACTGGAACGTTTCTCCTGCGTTCATCAATCCAAAGGGCATCTTGGCATACATGAGTGTACCCCATGGAGTGGTGATTTTTTCCTTATCTCTGTCCTTAGGTAAGACATAAATCTGATTGTAGCCAGAAAATATATCAATCATGGACATCATGGATGCACCTGTCACCCTCTGCAATATGTTCTCCATTTTCGGCAATGGGTAATTATCTTTCTTGGAGATTTTGTTTAGGTTCCTGAAATCAGCACAAAGTCTGATTTGTCTATTCTTCTTTCTCACTGGGACCAAGTTAGCCACCCATTCAGAATACCTCAAAGGAATGATAATTTGGGCATCCAAAAGATTCTTTACCTCTTTCTCCATGATAGGCAGCAACATAGGGTTGATCTGTCTCAGTTTCTTCCTAAATGACTTGGCCTCTTCCTTTAGTGGGATCTTATGATCAATGTTGCTTGTGTTGTATGTTCTGATATCCTCATAAGTCTAGGAAAACACATCAGAAAACACCTTTAATAGCTCAACATATTCTTCCCTTTGTTCTCTTGACAGGTTGCTTGACAAATTGACAAACTTTGGGTCCTTCTATGTACAAATATTACACTCGAATACATCAGAATCATGAGTTGAGCCTTTAAACTTTACTGCCACATTGTTCCCATCGAAAAATCTTTATAAAGGAACTATTCCCTTTGGTATGTGGTTACTAGGCAGTTGAACAATAGGGGGATTAGCAATTTTATTTAAAAAAACGTCAACATGAAGGCTACTTTTAGAATCATAATCCTGATCAATGTGCAATGCAGAGAACTCATCAACAGACTCAAGAAATTTTATGATCTCAAGATAATCCTCAAAACCTTCCAATGCTTGATATTGTCAGGTACAGACGGACTATATTTAACCTCAATGACATACCTGAGTTTAGGTGGCAGTGGGACTCTAAAATGGCTTGTTGAGACAACCAAAGAATCAGCTCTGGTATTTTCCTCTCTTGGAATAAATGAAATGTTGAAAGATAAGAAGAAATTGTCTATTAGGTCCCACACCTCATTTTTATAGGGCCTTAACCTTGGGTTCTTACCTTGATAAATATGTTTTACCTAATGAACAATTAGTTCTACATCCCCAAATACTTCTAGCTCTTCAATCCCCGTGTATTTTGCAGCCCTTAAACCCAAAACAAGAGCCTCATACTCTACCACATTGTTGGTAGTTTTGAATTCTAGTCTGTAGGAAAAAGATATATCTTCTTAACAAGGTGAAACAATGACCACTCCAGAACCAACACCTTCCTTAGAAGAGGTTTCGTCAAAGAGAATCTTCCAAACAGAGTTAGTTGGGGAAGGGATTTCACAAAAAGTAATGGGTTGCTTTATGATTCCAAGAGGAGTTTCAGGAGCATCAGTGAGCTGCAATATGTTGGATCCCAAATCAATGTCAAAAGAAAAAATAGTATGTTTGGTAGGGTTTGCTTCATCACTGATGATGTACGTTAGTTTTGATTCCCTGTAAAGTATGCTTTGTTCACCCCCGAACACAGGAATGGTGGCGTATGAAAGGTCCATTTGCAAGGTTCCCCTAGTCTCTTTATCCAATATATAGACATGAGCATCCCGAACTTAGGGGGAACATCAACCAATATGATATACATGACTATTCTCTTCATTGGTAGATGGAACAGAGACACAACCAGGCCTTTGATAACCCCAAGGAAATTCACCTTCTTGGAGTCGAAAGAATACAGGTCGTGGTAGGTTTTGGTAACTTCCAACCCAAGTTCTTCCATGACAATCTTAGGAATAAGATTGTGAGATGACCCTGAATCCATCAAGCAGTTATGAAACACCTTATCATGTGTGTTCAATGAAGTGTAGAAGGGAGAGGAGGAATCATCTCTATCTTCTACCAAAGGTCCTAATATGAGATCTGGTTTTTCATCTTGCAAATTGACTGAGTTTGTGGAATGAGACATAGGATCAGACTGCAATAGTTTAAAGAGGTTGTTTTTGAAATCTTCATACTTGACCAGTTTAGAAAGGGGTATAGGGATTCTAATATTTTTAATTTCATGGCCAAAATTGGAAAAGGGAGGGGACTTTAGACTTTCCATCAATACCGGGATGAGACCTTTGACCACTAGTGGGGGTTTTTATACCTCATTTTCTTTGCTGCTATCTGCCACATCATTATCTAGATTCTCTTCTCTGGTAGGATGATCAATAACAACAAGCTTTCCTTCTTTCTTCTTGGACATGAGGCTATATTTGTTTGGGCTATTGTGGGTCTTTTCCCCTTTGCTCAACTCATTTAATTGACTATCCATGAGAGAATCTTCATATGCAACTTGGGTTAACTAAGGAAATGAGGAGGTGTCCCCTAGATAATGAATTTTAGGGTCAATCTCTTCTTCCACTCCTTCACCATCAGTAACAAGGTTATTTTGGAGAGGAGCTTGAATTTTCTAATCATCTCTATCTATGTTTCTTTGATCTCTTTGGATGATTTGAGGGGCATTAGTTGGTCTTTTGAAACTACCCCTATTCTCAATATTTTTGGAATTCATATAGCCTTGCTTTCCTTCTAATTCGATCTTTTCCATTCTAGCAGAAAGTGATTTTAGTAGCTTGGTCACTTCATCCATTTGAGGGGGGGCAACAAAGGACTATAATTCAGAGTTTTAGACCTACCTTTTCCTCTGTCTCTATCATATTTACCCCTAAGTTTGTCAGCTTCCAATATATTGGATTCTACTTCAAGGGATGCATCTTGCATATGAGCCAAGGAGGTAGCTCTCCTTTCTCTCAATAGGAGGAAACAATCAGTGTTGAAATCACTAGCATAAGTCATCTTAGCGGAGGTTTCCATAGGCTTAACTTCATCAGGAATCTTTGTATACATCTTATTAGATCTCTTCAAGAATTCTGAAATAGATTCCCCTTATTCTCTCTTAATTGCCCCGAATTCTATAATATAATAAAGGAGATAATTTTTATTCCCCCAATGTCTTAAGAATGAGTCATCCAGAGCAGCAATCTCGCCAACAGATCTAGGACGCAAGTCCTTAAACCAATCCCTTACATCACCATCAAGGCTTTGTACAAAAACTCTCATCCACACATCTTCATTTTTGATGGCCTGAATCTCTGCAAATCTATAAAAGGATGAAAGGTGTTCTTCTGCAGTCACGTCTCCCTCCCCTATGAATTGGGGAATGTACTTAAGGTAGTCTTCGGCTGGGAGAGCATTCATAGGTTTAGGTAAAACTAAAGGATCCTATCTAGCATCCAATATCTCATCCATCATGTTCCTAGGAGTATTAGCACCTACCATTTGGACGTGAGCTAGAGGAGGACCAGGAGAAGAAGGAGTTTGGACAAGGGGTATTGGAGGTGTGCTTATGGGAAGAAAGGGAAACAACTAAGGATATAGAGAAAAGGCCTCAGGGATCAAGGGAACAAAGGTTTCCCTCTCTGTAAAAGAAACAACTTTAATAGGAGAAGGAGTGGTTAAACTGGGAGAGGGGTAATTAGCAGGAAAACTCCCAAAATTTAAAATTCTAGAAGCTCCAACAGATGGTGTAATAGGAAAATGAGAAACAACTACTGGAGTTACTATAGGAGAATAATTAAAGTTACCAAAATCACCTGGTTCAGCAGTAGAAGTACCCTCCTAAAGGGTCTTTTGTCTTTTGATAATTTTCTCTGGATCAACCTCAGGTGTCACCAAAGGTAGTTGTGGAGTAGACCTCGTGTGTCTACCTCTGGAAGCCACAGCTGAAACCATGGAGTCATAACAGTGGAGTCTCTAGGTTCACAGTTGCAATATTCAATGTTCTGAGTTCTGACACACCTTCAAAACCTATAGGCTTTGTCGTTCAATCCCAGGGAAAAATATTCAATTTGTCCCCGGCAACGGTGCCAGAAACGTTAGCACCAGAAGTAACCTATAGATTGGGGTAGAGGTAAGCCCAGTAACCATCAGTTTATATTTCATGGTTAATGGATTTAAAGAGGTGTGCTTATAGGAACAAAGGGAGACAACTGAAGATCTGGAGAAAAGGCCTCAGGGCTCGAGGGAAAAAAGGTTTCCCTCTCTATAAAAGAAAAAACTTTAATAGGAGGTGGAGTGGTGAAACTGGGAGAGGGGTAATTAGCAAGAAAACTCCCAAAATTTAAACTTCTAGAAGCTCCAACAGATGGTGTAATAGGAAAATGAGAAACAACTATTGGAGTTTCTATAGGAGAATAATTAAAGTTACCAGAATCACCTGGTTCAGCAATAGAAGTACCCTCCTGAAGGGTCTTTTGTCTTCTGATAATTTTCAATGGATCAGCTTCAGGTGTCACCAAAGGACGTTGTGGAGTATACCTTGTGTGTCTACCTCTGGAAGCCACAACTGAAACCATGGAGTCGTAACAGTGGAGTCAACAGGTGCACAGTTGCAATATTCAATGTTTTGAGTTCTGATGCACCTTCAGAACCTGTAGGATTTTGTTATCGGGTAAATCGGTGTATGCAAATATATACTAATCCCCCTAGATCCACCTAGATCTAGAAAAAAATAAGATAGAACATGGTGCTTTCCCTAAGTTACAATAATTGAATCTACTATCGAACAAAAGATGAGAGACATACCTCTAAGTGTCACTTCCTTATCTCTTTGTTGTCCCTGCTTCGCTCTGGTGCTCTTGTGATATTGATTCTATAATGAGACAAAATCCAACCAAAGTGAAAGCAGAGAGAATATATTCAATGACAACCTATGCATATGATAAAGGAATTATGCAATAAAATAAAGATAATTATATGGGAAAGAAGCATGCCACTGTATTATATTAATAATAGGAAGAGAAATTACAAATGGATGCCTTGATGTCGTAAGGTTACTTCCAACAATTCCTTGCTTCCCACACACTTTTGATCCAATAATTATGAGACATATAGATATGACATCTATATTGACAAAAGAAAATCTCAAAGCCACTCTAACCAAGCTAATAATTCCAAGCCAAATCCAACTAACTTTCTCCATGAGAGCCCCTCTCCTTTTATAAATTGAAGAGGATAAGGTGAGGAGGTTAGGATGATCCCACTAAATCATGAAAGTGAGTAAGATCCAAACCATTTGGAGGTCACATCACCATAGAAGCTTCTCCTTCTCGAAGCATCGAGAAAATGCTCATTTTTCCCATGTAGAAAGGTCGCCGCGACCTGGCTATAGTGCAGCCTGCAGAATTTTTGTGCCCTAGCTATAGTGCAGCCTGTGGAAATCAGGCATTTCCGCACCCCAACTATGGTGCATCCCACGTAAATCCTCCAAAATAGGGTTTTTATATAGGAAAACACAACTTCTTCTCTCAAAGAAAGTTCTTCTCCCTTCTTTCTTCAGGAATTCAGGCCACTGACTTCTCTGAAGGCAACATATAGGTTTACATCATTAACGATCATGAGGGTTATGAAAATAATGTGTAACAGAGAGCCCCCCAAAGTATGAAGTTAGAACAAAGTGATATCTGAAATACTTTGTCAAGTGTGTGTAGGGAACAAGGAATAATCGGTCGGAAACCTGCCAACAAACAAGGAAATACAGTACAATAATATATCATCACTGAGGTCGGAATTCCCATACTCAGAATACAAATGACTCAAAGCATAAATGTCGACATGTGAATATCCATGTCAAGTAATATAGGTCATGGCCACCAAACATACACCATGGATCCATGCCATTATGACTCAAATTTGAACATAGCCACCAAAAATACACTGTGGATCTATGTGTTAAAGACTCAAATTTGAACATAGCCATGA
>SNQJ01S0119779.1:36740-51726 GCA_010110895.2 Picea sitchensis
TCTTCCCTCTCTTGCACAAAGCACCAATCCATCTATAATCATGGTCCTTCATTTTAATGATATCATGCATCAAAAGGTTCATTGTGTGAACCAAACACCCTGACCAAAATATATTGGGGTACTTATCCTCAATGATTGCTCCTATTGCCTTACAATTAGCAACATTATCAGTGATAACTTGAATGACATTGTAGGGCCCAATCTCTTGAATGGTTTTAATCAAGGCATCTGCAATATTAATATTGGTCTTGTAGCGATCTAAGTAGTCATGGGTTGAAAGGAAGACCGCATCACTAGCAGACACACCAAGAATATTTATCAATGGCCTATCTTCAACATTTTTCCAACCATCAGATACAATTGATATCCCATGTCGGTTCCAATCATTTGTAAATTTTCCTAGAGCACCTTGGATTTTGGCTCTTTCCCTGTCAAGTCCCAAGGTTCTAGCTTTGTCATACCTAGGGCTCTTGTATCCTATAGGGGCACCATTGATGGCTTGTACCATCTCATGCCAATATGGTGAGCAAAGAACATTGAATGGTATACCACATGCATAGAGAAACCTAAAAAAAAATTGCATCCACATCATCTCTACAACCTTGGTCAAAGAAATCTAATAGTGTTCTACGCCCTGAAGATGAAGGCGAGAATGCACTAGCATGGGGAGATGCAGATCGACCAAAGAACATTCTTTGTGAACTCTCATTTTCAACCCTTGGTCTGTTGGATTTGTTTTGTGTTGCCTCCTCTTCCCTTTGGTATTTGAGTCTGTCTTTGGGTGGCACTTCCACAAAAGTTTTGACTCCTATTGTCTTACCTTCATCCCAATGTATAAGCCCATATACATGCTTTCTCACACAAGTATAAGAACCTGTGTAATTTGTATGACAATGGTGGCATCTAAATTTTGTGGTTCCACCCCCTTTCCCTCCCCCGAGCCTTGTGGCATACTTCCACAAAAGTGTTAAAATCTCTTTGGGTTTTTGGGGATCATCTTTATCATTTTCATTGTCATCGTCCCCTTCCATTCCTTCCTCCTCTCCATGGTATGTGATGTCCACTTCTATTTCTTCGTCATTATCACGGGTATTTCAACATCCTCTGGTTCCCACCACCACCATCATAATCAAAAAATGGAACCAAAATGACATACCACATTGACATCATCATCATGATTGTTGAACCTTGATAATAACTTCCTACTTGCAATAGAATGATGGAGGACAAATGGGAAAGAGTAGGAGAAGAAAACATTCAAATATCCAACATAGCATAATATAGTAGTTTACAACACATGGATTTAAAAAGATAAAAAAACAAGAATAGGCTTAAGAGCCTACCTCTTTAGCTCTCCAATGGTGGTTGAATATGACTATGGCAGCCTTCAATCTCCCTTCCAAGCTCTCCAATCTCCCTATGGCAGCCTTCAATATTCCTTCCAAGCTCTCGAATCCCTTCCAAGCTCTCTAATCTCCTTCAATCTCCCTATAGCAACCTCCAATTTGCCTTCAATCTCCCTTCAATCTCCTCAAGAACTAGCAAGAAGCCCACTTAAAAGCCTCCTAGCAAAGATGAGTGAAATGAGAAATAGAATGAGAGAAAAATGGAGTTAGTGATTGTTTTAATCCCTTAGAAAACCTAGCCATACCTTTTCCTCCCTTTTGGAACCTTGTCTTGGTGCCCAAACACCCTCAAAAAGGAAAAAAACACCCAAGAGGGCCTCACGCACGCGGGAGTGACTAGGAGCGTTCAGGAAGCATTTTTTTAACTCATGGGAGCACCCCGAGAACGTTTAGCGAGCAATCTGGGTGCGACTCTCCCTAAGCGAGCAGGGAGCGCTTTTTGGGGGCTGAGAGCGATCTCCCTGAAAACACTCCCAGAAGGGAGCATTTAGGAAGCGCACTCCCAAGAGTGCTTCCTAAACGCTCCCTCTGAGAGCGCGATTCGAGAGCAGGGGCAAGGGTGGCACTCCCCCACAGCATAGTTCTAGAGAATGCATCTTTGGCAAAGCTTCCACAAATCCCTCCTTTAACTCTCCATCATCTATAAGTGGGACCCTATCAAGCATGTCTCCAAAGCATTTTGGATTTAAAGCATACACTGCAATATGGAAAGGATAGCTTGATTTTGTGCAACCCCTTTTGAAGAATAGTATTGATCTTATGATAATAACCACTAGGGTCTTTAGGCCCTAGGATTACATTCCTAGTTTCATCTATCATGTTGCCATTGTGCCACAAACTTCTCTTAAAGAAGGGGAATCATTATCTAAATATCTAATGGCCATCACTATAGGTTGCATGAACATCATCATTTATTCTCATCCCAACATTACATATCAAGCACATATTCTTGAATTCTTTTGCCTTTTTAATCCACTCCATTTCTCCCAATCATTAGAAATAATGGCGGTGCATATTGCTTCTTTACAATGGATCATGTGTTTAATTAAAATAAAATAATAAGCATACCTTGTATTTACTAGTTTTAGAAACCCAACCTTGTGTTTACCTATATATGGCAAGAGATATATGGTGATCGTCAATATACATTAGTACGAACCTAGCATAGATAATTCTTCCAAAAATCTAATCAATATTCCTAATGTATGTAACGCACTTGTTTCCCTTCCTCAGACATGATGTGTCGAATATGCCATTCCCTCTTCAATGGGTCCTTACAAGTCAACATGATAGAAACAAACCCATTAGATTTGCAACAAAAGACTTGTTCATGACTATGTTTAGAAAAGCAACGATAGGCTTGTTCATAGCTTGTTCATTAATAGCCCAATAAAAGAAACATGAAACTACAAATCTAAACATGTAAAATGCATGAGCAATAAACAACCAGGATCTAAGCATGCATGCATCACCACCACAACAAATCTTGGATGCATGAGCAATAAACAACCAAGAGCTAAGCATGCATGCATCATCACCACAACAAATCTTGGATGGATTCAAATTCCAATTACAAAATAATCCATAAAATTTGTATTGAACAAATATTTATCTTTGATCAAATCTACACAAAGATTTGCCTGGGGGGTTTCCCCTAGTCGTAGGCTATCATTTCACATAGCCACCCTCAATTTAAGAGTCGTAGTGTGATAAGGGCATCTCTAATTTGAAATCCCAAGAAAACCATTGGGCAAAATAACCAACTATTGGCATCTCAAAAATCTCACTACTCGAGCAAGATCAAGGAACAACAACACAAGCCAAAGAAACTTGTTGAGTCCAACCAAAGCACGGAGCCTTCACGACCTAGTCAATTCACAAGCAACCCTTCATGCACACAATATCAAGCAATTTGTGTTAACTCCAACTAGATCAAAACTACAAGTCTTCTTTGGTAGTTGTTACTCAACAGAGATCAAGACTAGTGCATATTGTGCTAGCAAAGTCCCTTGCTAACATCCCTCGTCATTCATCCTCCAAGTATGGAAAAATCCATCAACCTACAACTAAAGCTAAAATCTAGAACCTGCTCTCTAAGCACAGGAGCTCTCAAACCGCAATGTGTGGAAACAATGAACGCGAATGAAACCCTTTCCTCCCTTTCAAAGGTATATATAGAGAGAAAGACATTGTTTCAACTTTGCAATTAGCCTTTTTACCACTTGTCACACATGCCCCTTGCTCCACACATTTATCTCATCCTATGTAATCAAGTGTTTTTTTATTGCTAAAAGCATGGGCACATGTGTTTTTTCCTTACTAAAAGCATGGGACTTCTATCTCATCCTATGTAATCATGTGTTTTTTATTACTAAAAGCATGGGCACATGTGTTTTTTTCTTTCTAAAAGCATGGGGCTTCTTGCCCTTATTACAACTTACATCATAAGCATTGATTTATGAAATAATCACAACTATAAGGCCTTCACTAATGAACACCAACTTATTCCAAATACATTACATAGCTTTTCGCTAGGCCACTTTATTTAGCTCAAGGCCAAAATTGGGGTATCACAATAGCTTTGAACAAATTATTCACTGCATGAATTGCACGCAAGGTCCAAAACAAACGTCACAAATGTTCTCCGCCATCAACTTTGCAAATGGCAAACAAGTACTGCATATGTAACCACCTAAACTACATTTGAAGCTTTCACTTCCACAATAGCATCTCTAAGGATCTCATAATGGAAAATTGTCCTTACACATTTTGGAGCAATCTATTGTAGGGCTATCAATGGAGCTCACAATTATGTTAAACAAGGGATGATGGCTCCTATTTTTTTAACCATCCATTATGACTAAACAACCATATTTAGCCATGCATAATTAGGCCCGCTGCATTTCTTCTAGTCTACTCAAAGCCATATCAATAAAAGCGACTTTTAGTTTATTACACCAAATGGTTTGAAACATTATGGAGCCTCCACGATTTCTTTCACCATTTCTCTATGTTGCATAGAGTTTTGGGGATGGGAAGGGTTGGCAAGGGGACTAATCTCAAGTACATAAAGTACCTCCAAAAATTTGAGGATAAGTGGCAAATAATATTTCCAAACAAAATATTAAAAATTAAAAAACAAAGCTAGAACAAAGGACTATGATACAACTCAATAAAAATAGCAATTCTAAATAATAAGTTTAAAAGACCAAACTTATCAAACTCCAACTTAGTTCAAACTCAATGAATGAAAAGTTTACGACTTAACTTGAGCTCTACCTTTGACTCGACAAACCACTCAACCAAATAAAAAATACATATTATATTCAAAATTTAATATATTTATATATGTGTGTGTGTGTGTGTGTGTGTACTTCGATGTAAATAAAAACAATAAGAAACCAAATATGCCAGTTTGTAGAATTATATTGTATGTAAGGATGCAAATAAGAAAAATTGCATCAAAATATAGAAACTTCAAGTTTTGTATTAAATAAAAGTAAATTGAGACAAAATACATAAACAGTGAAGCTCTATAGTCTGAATGGAGTAAACTGAGACAAAATACGTAAACAATGAAGCTCTATAGTCTGAATGGCCTCCAAAGTCCAAAATTCATCAAACTATAATCTAATCAGTACATACTATGTCATGAAACATGAATCGTGACTCATCAAGATCACTAAGACTTCAACATAGGATAGAAAATGGGTAGACAACTTAGTTTCGTACTATGTCATGAATCATGAATCATGACTCATCAAGATCAGAAAGACTTCAACATAGGCTAGAAAATGGGTAGACAACTTAGTTTCAAATACGCTCAAACAATGCACTAGCAGGGAATGAATCTTTCAACAAACAATTGCAACAAAGAGTGAATGAGGAAAGAATGTTTGGGGGTGTTTAAAAAACCAAAACTAGGGTTTTTCGACCTTAGGGTTAAATTTATTTTTAATGGAATCTAACTTGGTCGAGTCGTCAATTTTGCTCTAACTCAATCAAGTCAAAGATTGAATTGGTTGAATAAGAATGTGTCAATGGATGACTTGGCCTTCGACAGAGTCAACCACCAATTCTACCCAATTTGGACCAAAAACCAATCAAACTTGACCATTGAAGTGTCTGATAAACCTATTCAAGATAGACAATGCCTACAAAATCTTAAAACAGAAAAAAATACTAGCACGCTCACACACAATATACACAAGATTTACCTTGGAAACCCTTAATTAGGAAAACCAACCTAACTCATAGCCGCGCCTCCATATCTCATAGTATTAACTTAACCATTCACAATACAATATGTAAGTATTCCACAACATCAATTAACCCTAATCTTCTAACCAAGATTAGATTACAACTCTAATCCTTTAATCGAGATTAGATTACAACCTTAATCCCTTAATCAAGATTAGATTACAATAGATATAAAACCACAAGCTAAAACCACACAAAAAAAACTAATAATACACCTACAACAACCTCCAAAAAATAAGGAGTGAAAAAAATGCATCGAGTTATATAGTCTATACCTAAAAAAATACAACACATCCAACAACCATGCCCAATTAATGAGGCTAACTTTGATAACAATAAAACAGATGTAAGATAGATATCAAAATCATGAAAACAGATGTAAGATAGATATCAAAATCATGAAAACAGAGAGTAGATATAGGATAAAAAACCTATCAAATATCATAATCAAAATTGTTGTTATGATTACCCCTCATTACAAAACCATACGATATAATATTTCAGGACACATTGTGCACATAATATTTGTCATGATCTAAATATCATTCTTAGAAAACAAATGCTACATGTTCACTAGATTGGATAGTAGGTGTGCAAACGTCCCCAAAACCATCCAAGGACGTCTCCTAGACCTCATTTTTTCATCAAAAATGTTTAAGGGACATGGGAATTCCCCAACATCCATAGGGACATTCCCTTCAAAATAGGGACTCCCACCTATAGTTCTTAAGGATGAGGAAATGCAAGGAACGCATTCCCTACAAATCAAGACAGGTTCTTAGGTAACATTATCGTATTTTTTTGTCGAGAGGTAATGGTTCGAATGGTGGGGAGGTAGGTCTCACACTCTCCCTATCTAGGTTCAAACCCCTGATAAGACTTGCCCTGTTGTGATAAGCCTAGAAGGGTAGACACCCCTTTGGATAGAGGTCCCCAATGGTGTGCCTCAAGACATCTCAGCCCCTATTGAGTCATCAGTTTCATGCTAGGCGCTAGCTTGCGGGCTATTGCTACTTAGCCTAGGGTTTATAGTGGCAATCAACCGGATTTGGACCTAAATCTTGCCCAAATAGTCCTCCAGTTATCAATTCCCCTAAATCTATAAAATAAAACATTACCATATTCTTTTAATAGGATGACGTGTAATGCTAAAAGAATTATATTTGCATAAAAAAACCAGCAATTGCATTTCCTACTTGTTCATGCGTTGGATATCATACATATCCATCATAGAATAGAGTCTTTTAGAACTTTTTGGAATTTTCTTGCCACTACCTATTGATGCAATTGTTGCAATGTAGCTTTCTTCCAGCCCCGTTTCCTCATTCCCATCAGATTCATCTGTGTATTGTTATTGTGCAATAGGCAAGCTTTCATGACAGCCTCAATACCAATGTTATTGGAAGCGGGAGCAAAAAGCGCAATTTTCAAATAATTCCAGGAGCGGGAGCGTTTTGAGAGAGTTTTTTATATCATACATATTTTAATATGTTTTGATGCATATATAAAAAAACATGCAGAATGTCGAATAAATTGCAAAAAATATGAAAACATAGATTTTAGATCATTTAACCACTAGATTAGTGATGATCATTAAAGCATCAACCATTTCATACACATATAACATCAATCATATAAAAATTGTCATCAACAGATTGTAACAGACAACATCAACCACAAAATGAAATAGACTCTAGAGCATATTCATAACCAAAGAGTTGTAAGATTCAATCAATAGTTCAAACTTCAAAGGTAAATTGTCATATAATGTTCATTGTTTAGTAGTTAACAAAATAAGCCATTATAAAGACAAAGTACTAAGTTCTAGAGACTACTTCTAAACATGAAAAAGAAAAAGAGATCTAGTATACAATAGTAAGTACTATGCACTAAGTTTTCCTCTTACCACGAGAAACTTCTAGTTTCTTTTCCCGTAATCTATGAAGAAGAGTAGGAGTATGGAAGTGTTCATGGAACACGACTAGCAACTACATGGCCCCCACGTAACACTGGATGTTCTGAAGATAAAGACAAAATTGTCACATCTGGAAACGTGCTGGTGGGTTGGAGTGGCATGTTTGCTCCAGGAATATGATCACCATCATGATCACCCAAAAGTTTAGCTTCCAAGCACTCTAAAACCATGGCTCCATCCTCCAAATTAGTCTCCTTTAGATTGTTGTCCCAAGTCGCATCTCTTTTAGAATAATCATTCTTCACTGCATCACAATAATGGGGCAACAACCTCAAGTTGTAATGCACATAAAGCAAGCTTTCTACCCGGCCTACATTCAATTCGTTTCTCTTTACACTGTGGATGAAGCTATAGATGCTCCAACACCTCTCTGTAGAAGAGGTGTTAACCACCTGAGAAAGCACCTTCACTACCAATTTATGCAAATATGTGGTAGAGGAGCCATACATGTTCAACCATTCGATAGAACCCAACCTGTCTCGATCTGTGGTTGCATGCAAGTTACCAAAGACTCCATGCTCACTGATGTATTTGCACAATTCACTTCATACTTGAGTACACTCCTCTTCCTCGAGTACCAACTTGTCCAATGCAAGCATATATCCATTTTGCACCTATGGATCTATTTGTGGTTTTCTCCTAACCCCACCCCCAGGTGTTGGTTGGGCCAACCAAGATGGAGAATAATATTTTGGGATAAGGACATATGTTAGGGCATGGAGTGGAACATTCAAATTATCCCACCTTTTGACTACATGTTTATGGATATGATCATACAAGATCACATCCCTTAGTTGAACAATGTCTTTGATTTGGCCTAGCATGTTGTCCATTTGCTCATACACCTCTCCAATCATCGACTGATCTATATATAAACGGAATCATACTATAAATGGGTTTCATGAACTACAAAATACAGTTAACTTGTTGCCAAAAACTTACCATCAAGAATTGTGTCCTCCACCTCATGAAATTCAATTATGTCAAATGCAGATGTAGCCTTGTCTTTCAAATCCTACCATGGACCACTCGAGACCATACTAGCCAATGCCTCTCTTACCTTCAAAAGGCGCTTGAAGGTGAGATAATAGCTAGCAAATCTAGTCTTTGCAATCTTTAGTAACTCCAACTTGGAGTGATTGCGGAAAATGAAGTGGGCCATGGTAAAGCACAAATCCATCTATAATCATGGTCCTTCATTTTAATGATATCATGCATCAAAAGGTTCATTGTGTGAACCAAACAACCTAACCAAAATATGGTCTGTCTTACCTCTTTAGCTCTCCAATGGTGGTTGAATATGACTATAGCAGCCTTCAATCTCGCTTCCAAGCTCTCCAATCTCCCTATGTCTTCAATATTCCTTCCAAGCTCTCCAATCTCCCTTCAATCTCCCTATAGCAACCTTCAATCTCCTCAAGAAATAGCAAGAAGCCCACTCAAAACCCTCCTAGCAAAGATGAGCAAAATGAGAATTAGAATGAGAGAAAAATGGAGTGAGTGAGTGTTTTAATCCTAACAAACAAACCCTCGCCATGCCTTTTGAAGCCATTTGGAACCTTGACTTGTTTCCCAAACACCCAAAAAAAAAAGATGAATCTGCTTCATTATGCGGGAGCCGCCAAAGAGCACTAAGGGAGCGTTCTAGTAGCATTCTGGAAGCAACGCTCCCTAAGCACTCCCAAAAGGGGCAGGGAGCATTTTTTTCCCAAGTGAACCCACTTCTGAAAAACACTCCCATAAGGGAGCATTCAGAAAGCACGCTCCCAAGGGTGCTTCCTAAACGCTCCCTCTGGGAGCGCACTTTAAGAGAGAGGGCAAGCGGGGGGGTGCTCCCTTGCAACGTAGCTCAATACTTTCCATTGCTTGTCCATGGGAGTCTTCTTAGAAGCTTTAGTTGCCTTGAAATTCCTTCCAGCAAAAATCACACCTAAAGGAGTGGTTGTCCCTGTATTCTTGCCCCTTTTAATCACCATTGTCACAAATTTCAGTAATATTGTTCTCAGGTCCATATTTTTTCCTACTGAACTTGGAACTAAAGTTTATGCATTTGTTCCTTCACCATTTTGGTGGGGTGATTATGCCATTTTTCCTTCTTTTGCCTCCACCATTTTGGGGGGTGATTATGCCATTTTTCCATCTTTTGCCATAAAAAAACTTGAAAAGTGCAGTATAGTTTGTTAGTTTGTTACACCTTTTGGTAAAATCTTAAATCTCTTCTTTTTGGAGAGGTGTTTTTGTGTTATGCCTTTATTTTCACTAGTTAGGGTTATCTGCAATTTCAAGGTTAATCTAGATACTCCTTTTTGTTTTTTAGATTACAAGTTTAGACAAAAACAAACAGTTCCTAGAAATGCTTGACAATTTTTGGCAATTTCAAAAAATCGTCGAGAAACAACGTGATTGGTTTCAAGAAACAGTCAAAAATCGTTGAGCTACTTTCAACGTTCTATAAACATCCTAGGGATCGTTTCCTAGGTCCAAAAGTGTTTTAGCAACCAAAATACATTCCAAAGTACTAGAAATGGTTTCTGATATACTTCAATTTAAAGTAGGAAGGTACATGACTCTCGCGAATGAAACAATGTTTTAGATTCCCAAGACCTATTACTTGACACAATAAGCATTTCTATCTTTTGTAAATCTTAACACATAAGAGACTAGACAAATATAGGTTCCTCTTCATAAAGGTTATAAGCACATTTCATTATCAAATGTTCACTTGTTCATAGCATATTTCATTATCAAACGTTCACTTGTTCATAGTCCTATGTGACCTTGTCTAGTTTTATTTGTAGAAATCTGAGTCTAAGCAAAATCATGAATGAATCTGGACTTCATAGAACAAAACAGCAATAGAAAAAATAGATATGTATATCTAATATATGTATAACACAAGAGGATGCCCGATATTTATAACAATGGGAAGAGGCCCAGTGTTAGCAAACGATAATTGTTTGGGTAGTTAGGGATGCCTACGTAAGCTTACAACTAACAATAGTTGGTTGTATGGGAAAATAATGCTAATAAGAACACTAACACCCCCCCTTGAGCGAAACATAGGGAGGAAACATAATAAAAAATTGGTCCCGACAACAAGGCCTTATTAGGTACCCAAGTACAAAGTAGACTCTCACAAGCAGAGAAAAGGAGAAAAACCCATAGAAAAAAACCCCTCTCCAAAAGAGAGAAAAATGCTAGTATTGAAAAGGGCATTTGAGTTGAAACTAATGATCTCACAATGATGCATTGAATGGCAAGAGCAAGAGACCTGAGGAGGCTGAAAGCGCCAATTAGGAAGTATGACCAAAACTCTGAAGAGGAGAACCAAGTAACCTCAATGAACTTGGTTGAATGTTGCAAAGGCACGAGAATAGCAAACATCGACAACCACCACATAAATGCTTCAGGAAAATAAGTGATGTTGAGAAACCAAACAAAGGCTTCGAACAGAAGCAACCACCATCAACCATCAAACAAGCAATGAGGCCTATTGACATTGAAAGGTCCAAACAAGAAGTATGGCCAAAACTCTAAAGAGGACCAAGTAATCCCAAGCTATCAAAACCATCAAAGGTCCATGTAGAAATCCAAACAACAAATTTCAAACTCCTCAAGCAAAGAGACCGTTCCTCTAAAGTGAGTCTCAACTCAAAAAACTTGATCAAATACTCATGCACAATCGACAAAAAAATCATTAAATGAGTGTCCTTATGAACGCCAATCCATCTTTCTGAAGTGCATGGGTCGCTAGCCATTGCAACTATGAAGTCAAAATAGGAATCGATGCTCGATACGAGGCTCACTCTTAAAAAATAGTTGATGTCGAACAAAATGATAAAGCATGAAGAATCACCCTAGGAAGCACTGCACACCATCCCCCACAACGATAAACTGGGTGGTCATAGATGATGGTAATGGATGCCACAGATGATGGCAAATGTATGGAGGTACTAGTTGAAGGTGCCGACAATGATGAACAACCATGCAAGAAACACTCCAAAGTGGCTAGCTCCAAAGCCTACAAAACAACATTGGTCATGGAAGTAAACATCCAATGACACTCTAAGAATATTTGTACGAGTGACCCAAAATCCATTATTCAAGGTGCAAAAAGAGAGATACCAAAAATAAAGGCCATCATGGAAAACAATCCTCGATATGGGTCCTGACAAACAAGGCCATGATAGGTACCCATGTACAAGTGCATAATCAATTCTCTTAATTTATCCAGCTCGTGAGAAAGAACAAGATTCTCAAAAAAGCATCAACTGTGGTTTGCAACCAATTGTTGGAAAGAGAGCAAAATGCTCTTCTCAATGCCTCAAACTCCAAAACAAAGATCGAGAAAAAACAGATAGAAGGCTTCCTAAAAGAACTTGGTTGTCAATAAAACCCTTCACATTAAAGATATATCAATGGCCATAACCAGGAACTTATCAATTCATCTTGAAGGAACTATTCTTGTTATCTTCATTCAACGCATGAATTTTGTAAAATTTTGTATAGAATGACAGCTTCCAAATCCAAATCGTAGCATTCTGTGAAGATGAAGATGGATTGCCATGGCCAAGGGTTTCAATCCAGGAAATCCATCTTCGGTGACAAAATATCGCCAAGACTTTCATCTTTGGCAATGCTCTCAACCGATAGGGTTCAAAACATAGAGGCCACAAATTAGAGCCTCCTTTAAAAATCTATGTCAAGCCTGAACTTCGACTATTGCTCACCGCCAAACTGCAAGCCCAATTGCCTTAGTCACGGTGGCGTTTCTAAGCACCGAGCAAAACTCCCCACCTTCATCAAATTTTCTTGTCGACGCACTTCTTGACCTCACAACCACGAAGGAACCCTAGCTCTCCCGCAAGGACCACAGCAAGGCTAGTGCGAGGTGCAGGAACGTGATCTTCAGTGGTATGACTACGACTGTAACGAAGACCTGCACTGTGAAGAAATTGAACTAAAGGCCCACAACCACAATCATGTTGTTGTCAGAGTGTGAATCCGCAAGCCTCTTCTTCGACTTCACATGGAATGCTCCTCTTCAAGAAAAATCCTTCTCGGTACCATTGAAAAACTGATCTGCAAACTACACCTCAAATCCACGCATCCATAAATTCAACCAAATTTTGCCAATCCAGGACTCAATTAATCAACTAAAATCATGCTTCCTCATCATATATTTAAAGATGAGAAATGGGAGCTAAATACGCTCTCACACAAGCAAGCTAATACCATAGAGAAATTCAAATCTAACCTGGATGATAAATGACCCTAGACTCTATAGAACAAAACAACAATAGAAAAAATAGATCTATATATCTAAATATATGTATAATACAAGAAGATGGCGGATATATATAACAATAAGAAGAGGCCAGCATTAGCAAAAGATAATTGTTTGGGCAATTAGGAATGCCTACTTAAACTTACAACTAACAATATTTGGTTGTATAGGAAAAGAACACTAACATTTTTCACCCAAGAAAATTACCTCCCCACACGAACACATAATGTGATCACCAAACACAATAAAGATTATCAATTATTCACTTGTATCATAAGACGGACATCCTTTGTGACGATGCTCTGCCCCCATCACTTTGCCATAATTTTTTTCCTTGTATATCTCGAATTCTGGGGGCAAGTGAAAGATCAAGGAATGTGACGGTGCTCTCTCCAAGTGGTCAAGCTGCCCCTGTTGCTTTGCCATATTTTTATTCCTTCGAAAAATACAGCACATCAGCGCCCGAGATACAGCATACAACGCCCAAACAAGAACAACGTCGGGAGTGGAGCTGTGAGTGCGCCCGCGGAGGTGTGGTGGGTCGTCTTGGTCGGGAGTGGTACTGTGAGTGCGCCCACAGAGGTGAGGTGGGCAGTTTTGGTCGGGCGACTTGGCAGGAACAACGACAAGTTTGGGAACAGGAACAGCGACGGGTTTGGGAACAGGAACAGCGACAGGTCTGGAACAGGAACAGCCACGGATCCGGAACGACAGAAGTTGCGGCTACAAGAGGTTTAGGTGGGCTCTCGAATTTTCAATCCTTTGTCTCCAATAGACAGACAAGTATTGTCCTGGTCCTTATTCTGGGTTTTTTCTTGTCCCCTATGGCAATGACAATACATTCAACACACATAAAAAATGGGCAAGAGGTACCCGTCTCGAGTGAAACAAACCATTTAGGTCAAGTGAAAATTGCCTCTTCAAGCAAAGCAGGGAAGTGGGTTTGGGTCAATGCCAAACAATTTCGGGGTATTTTAAAACGTAGAGCTACTCGTCTAAAATGGGAACAAACAAGGAAAAAATTGGCCCTCCCTAATAAACTTTCAAACAAGCCTCTTTTGCAAAGGTGTAACAGCAACAAGAATAAAGACAGTCGTGATTATGCCTTGTACAATCCCACATCCACACCTCTCACATGGTCACCTGACATGTATGTGCAAGAGTTACTAAATGCCAAGAGGAGATTGGAGGTTTTGGAAGTCAAAGGGCACGAGAGAGACCTTCAAATCCAACTATTGACGGTAGAAAATCGGGACTTAGCAGAAAACATTAAAGTTTTAACAGATCAAGTGACATTGTTGCAAGAAGCCCTTTTGGAAGCAAAGGCTGAATGGCAAGGCTTGAAGGATGTCGGGTAAATCAGGGAAGATTCTAATGTGGAAATTAGAGAGATGATGAACTCTAAAACACCCAAAGATGAAGGGAAAACAGGTGAACAAGCATACACCCATGGAGTGAAAGCAAGGGATGAAGAGAAAAGAGATTTTACAAAAAATTCCAAAACTTGGGCACAAATCATTAGCAATTCTGCGCATATGGAAAAAGAAACACACAGCCAAGGGGACGACATGCAAGGTAGAGAAAACAAGGAAAGACAAGGCATAGCAGCAAACATAATTATCAAAGGTGTGAGAGAGTATGGAAAAAATGAGTGTACTCTCGATCTTGCAAGTGAATTTTTTAAGGACAAATTGCTTTGGCAAGCCTGAATTTGCCAAGCATGGAGGGTGGGTAAGCCTAGTGACGAGAGAGCTAGGCCCATAAAAGTCATCATGTCAAGCATACGTGACAAGCAAATTCTCCTAGACAAGAAGCAACTCTTGAGAGGCTCTCGCTTTTTTCTAGACGAAGATTTAACTATTAGACAGCAAGAGGAAAGAAGGGAAGAGTTGTCAAATATTAGGGCAGCAAGAGATGAGGGCAAAAGGGCATGGTTGTTCAAAGGAAAAGTTGTTATTGCCTCTTTCGGTCCTCATTCTAAAACAGGACAGCAAGTTGGTAGCCAAGAAGAGACAACAATTTCATTAGCAGGAAAATATGCAATAAGGCCAGTATGGA
>SNQJ01S0119779.1:51736-75396 GCA_010110895.2 Picea sitchensis
GATCGATCAACGAGAATGTGTCACTATAATTTTGAACTAAAAAACTATTTGAACAGCAGAATCTATTTTATTGCAATTTGTAAGAAAACCTGAATCAACACGCTTCGAGCTTCATCAAAGTCTGAAAGCACAAAACTCTCGAGGTCCTGCCCTCCATCTGCTAGGATAAATGTTATGTACAACTGATCTAGGATCGGTTAGCTCAGTTTCTAGTTGAAAAGACAGAACCAACTACTTCAAGCTAGGACAGCACATGCTTTGTTGAAATATTGTACTCTGAATTTCAAAACAGTAGATTGAAGAAAATGGTAATTAGACTTCGAACCTGCTTTTCTGGAAATATCATAGGATGGTCATTTTCTGATGAGTGTTTTTCATCCCAATCCTCCCATGCTTTCACTAAAAATGCATCATATGTTCCTTGGCAAATCCTTATTCTGGAAAATATTGTCAGGATCAATTTTACTATTTAGCAATTAAGACAGGATATATTAATAAATAATAATAATCTATTTTGAAGGTCACGGCCGAGTCAGATACTAAATTGGTGTATGAGACCATTTGGGACAAGGGACCCTTTCACCCAGCGATTTGACTGGTAAAGTCTACAGAGGTATACATACCCTACCCTCTCTAGATTTGAACTTGTAACCTCTTAAGAGAAAGCACATATCTTTAACCATTAGACCCACTCAAACTATCTTTAAATAGCCATTACTGCAGCCCAATGCCAACAACATGAAATAATAAGCTTTTAATACATAAAACTTGTAAACAAAAATTTATCATACCAGAAGAGAATGAACTCACGCTTTTGTTTCTATGAAGTTTATGCAAGTGTTCTTATTTGCAATTTTGTCTCCATCTCCACGTAAGCAGTTCAGAGTTATGGAGAGTAAAACCTCAACAAATAGGTCAGCACATGTCTGCATCCAAATAAAAACATAGAAATCAGACTTCCAATATATATAGAGGCAGAGGTAGAGAGCAGACTTCCAATATATATTAGGGAGAGGGAGAGTTTTAGATAGCATAATTACATACCTTTTGGACCTCTCCATTCACCAGAAAGTCTCCATCAACAGGTACAATTTTATAAACATTTCCACCACCTTTAAAGGCTTCTCCAAATGTCCCTTCACCGATCTTAACAATACGGCTCACATCACTGTTGTCACGCATGGAATTATCCAATGAGGATGAGAAAGTTCCTCTCTTGTATAAGCCAAGGTATTAAATAAAATATATTAAAAAGTGGCATTTACGATACCTTGTGCCAAACCAATTTTTGACAAACATGGAACTGTTCAGAAGCAGGTATTTTACAAAGAAAATATATTAAATAGTGGCATTTACACTACCTTGTGCCAAACCAATATTTGACAAGCATGGAACTGCCCAAAAGCAGGATTAATTATGAACAGCATCAATGTTTAACAGAAAAGTATGACGCTTTAATACAGAAAACTACTTACTTCTGAACCAAGATAAAAGTTCAGGAGTATGAGGAAGAAAGGTTTGCAAGTACTGACACAAAATGAGAGAAGATATATGGTTTACCTAAAAGTAAAGGATGAGTAAAGTTTAAACTAACCAGAATTCAGAGAAAGCTTCCGATAGGCTCAAAGGCTTTGTCTGCTGACAAATTTTAAGTAATTTATCAAATGGTGCCAAGATATCAGCTTCATCTTCCTCTGAACTCGGTGCCTCAATATTCCAAACTCCAACTTCTTCATCGTGACCCTCTTCCTCCTCGTGCTCTTTTACTGTCGCACATTCCTCAAAATTCTCAGATTCATGCAAATCAATTATATGCATGTTCTCAAAGGCCTCTAAAATGGAGCCTGTATTAGAAGGTGAAGCCTTGTCTTTACTATCTGGAATGACTTCATGCAGACTCGAGCATACAGTGGTTGCATCTTGCTCATCGGTATATTCTTTCTGCTTCAGAGCTTTGATCTTATGGAACGAAACGCCATCTGATGATATCAAAACATCTGAAGACGCTGGTGATTGAGATTCGGACGAGGGAGTTAGGAGTAGTGAGGAAAGTAAATCTGAACAACTTCTGACTCCATCATTAGGAGTTTGTGTGAAAGATTCAGCCCCTGTCTCTTCCCAAACAACACCAAGACCTGTAAGTGTAGGCGGATTGTGCATTGGAGATGATTGCTTCATTTCTCCCAAGCTTTCTTTCCATCTATGTGTAGGAGATGGATTGTCCTCCTCATCCAACTCAAAAGAATCCACCTCTTGGAAGTAAGTCACATTTTCCTTTACAAAGTCAATTGGAGGGGCCTCGACCCTTTTCTGTAAATTTAAAAAAGGGAACAGTGAACCAGCTTGTCTATGATACAATTCCATGCATCTAATTAAGTCGAAGTTGCAAGCCAGAATCTGAGGTTGAGGAAATTACAATTAAAACCTGAGATAATGTATCAAGAGTTATTAAAGCCTTACATTTGGAAAGCTTCTTTTGGTTTTCTTCTTGGGTTGCCTTCCTTTCAGTTTAGGTTTTGAGCCCTTTTCGCGTGCAAAGGCAATGCTTTTCCTACCCCTGTAACACACATTTAACAGCCAAAACTCACATTGGGAACTCACTACCTACTTCCTGTGCCTCCTAAAAGGCGAATATTTCATGTACAAAATATATCAGTGGTGTGCTTGAAATTGCAAATTCGAGGAATGACTTTGCTACTCGTTCAATTAAATCATAGAGACAACTGTTCCACTTAACTCTTTTCTTTGGACATTTTAAGTCTTGTTTGAACAATATAATGATACTCTAAAAATAAATTGGTTATCAGCTACGAAAGTCCTTGAGATTGTTAGAATCGAAAGGCGTATGGTCTGTGTGAGGCTGATAATTTGGATGCAGGTAGAAATAGTAAAGAAAGCAAAAAGGCAGAGTAAAATAAGATAAAAATGAATGTATTGTAAAGCTCACCGGGTCGACAAAGATCTACCAATCCAACTTTCCCTGTGACTCTTGCGCTTGAAAGTCTGCCCATCCCCTTGAAGTCTGTAAGGATAAAAATAGAAACAACTTTTATTGATAATTGTAGGGAGTTACAAACACATTTTAACAGAATTGAACCTTGCACCTCTCACCTCTCTCAAGTAAGCACAATGTATTTTCCAATTCACCATAGGTTAATCCCCTATTTATGAAAAGCTAAACTAGTTCTAAACAAAATAGGGTAATCCCCAATGGAAAGCCCTCCCCCTTTATTTTCATTGGAACAAAAATGAAAATAAAGATGGGATGGAAGCATTCAAGCCCTCCCCCTCTGAGATGTCCAACGGGATAAAACATATCTATATAGTTGAAATTCACTCACTCATCGGGCTCCTCGTCTTGTATTTGTGCTGATATTTGTGATTGTGACTGTTGTTTCTTCTTCTCAATTCCCTTGCGCCTATATACCACCGGGTGCCCATCCTGGATGTCAAACCAGCTGACCGCTCCTCCTTCTCCTGCTGCTATTGATCAGATGAGATGAGCAATCATTAGTACTAACAATTTCAGTTTATGGTTTCCACACAAAAGAAATACGCCAGAAATTGCGTCAACCAAACAAACATTGTGCTTTCTCACCTTTGTCTTTGTGCATCGTGACGGATGTTATGAATACATGAGGAGAATCAACCTTCTCCTCCTTCCGCTCTGCCTGTTCTGTGATGAATAATGAATAAATGACATATCTCTGTATTTTTCAAATTTCAAACTCCGGGGAGGGAGGGAAATCTAGCTATCGTGATGACTTTGACACAAGAAGCCCTAGTAGTGAAACCTTCCTTTTTATTTTTAAGGAAATCCTATCCTTTCTTATGCCATCTTCTTGTATAGTTATGTTGTCAATTTGTAATAACTCTAATATACACACGCATTTCTACATGGACACCTCAAACTAGAGCAATAATATTATCGAAGAGCCACATTTTTACATGGACAACTTAAACAGTTTAATAGTATTACATTTTACATGGACAACTTAAACAGTTTAATAGTATTACAAAGGAGCCATTGGATATATTGATGATGGATTTAACTCCCAAGAATATGAATTTTTGCATGGACACCTTAAATTATAGCAATGGTGTAGTTTGTAACTTTGTAATAGTTGGAATAGTTTTTCATAGTGAATGAACTAACCCAAAGCTAATTTTCGACACAAGTTTGTTATGTGTCTTAGTAATGTTCATTGCTAAAACAAACAACATCAAACTTTATGACGGTGACAACATCTTTAATGTCAATATCCATATACCTTTAGAGCTAACAATAGTGACAAGGCAATGCAACACTAATGATAGGCAAAGTCATTGCATCAAGGTCGTGATTAGTACTAACACCACATTAGCTTATTGCATAAATAGACCATGACGTATCATGCAATCAACAAGTGTCACAATGCACATTTCACACTTTAATGCATGTTATCTGACATGAATCATTCTCATCCATATGATTAGCACTATTTTTGTAGAGAATCCTCTAGTACACTTTGGAAGGGTCTCCTTGATCTATTCACCTGGGAGGGATCAAAAGACTAGTTATTGAGGAAATAATAGCCTATGATGTGGTTTTGACAAATCATTAGTCAATAGATGAAACATTTAATTTCTACAATAAGAGTTTATTAAAATAAGATGAAATGGTTGCCAATTGATTTGCGTGCTCATCACTCATCCCCCCTTGGAAAGCAATAGACCCCATTGTTCCATGGCACGACGAAAGAAACCAAACTCTCAATTGTTCAAGAGTGTACCACTTAGCTTGAGGCAAACATTGCTTGGCTCGAACAAATTTGAACAAATGAATGTCTTCATCTTGAGTAGACTGGAGTTGTTGATCAATGATCTTATCGGTGTAAACAATGCTAAGTGTTCTTGATCAAAATCTACAAGCACTAAAACTTTAGTTCAGCTGATCAACATTCATTCCCAAATAAAATGGTAAATCATGTTGGAAAGTAGTATCACCCACTATCTTGATAATGGAGTAAGGACCATATTGAAGAGGTTTGATCTTTTTTATATGGCCCTTACACCTTCCTCTTTAAATTAAATTGTGACCAAACTTATCACCTACTTGAAAGAGTGAAGCACTCATCAGGCATTGTTAAGTCCTAACATTGGCTCATTACCCTTAATTGGGGCATATTACATTAGTAATGTTATTTTTACTTATGTCACTTTATTCCATTAGTTGTAATTATACCTCCCAGTCTCCCATATATACCAAGGAGACATTTTCATTTGGAATCATCTTGTACTTTGAACATTTATGTGGGGTAAAAGGGAGGTTGCCCCCCTCTAAGAGGCCCATTATCTCGAAATTATCTCTTTCGCTGGCATCGAGTACCCTATTCCTATATAGTTTTCTTTGCTATATTGATATTTTGGTTCTTAACATATGGTATCCATTCAAGGTCTTGGGGTTCACGCCACATCCAGGACACCTTGGCATTTTCGGCTATGTAATTTTTTTTCTACAACGCTTCGTGAGGAAATCCACTTGGAGGATATTTAGTAGACGGATCAAGGTAATGCTAAGTTAAAATTTCAGCTCATGAGGCCTTATACTTTCTGACATACGATCGTGAAAGATGTGCGGTTCGAATCATCCCGAATCCAAGTCATTAAGTGAATTTTCGCTATAAAAATTTCTTTGTAACATTTCGCACTCTTTAACCGGAGAAGGTCACAGAAATTAAGGTATCCGCGGATAAAGTTCAGCTCGGTAATCATCTTTAAATTTGTAGATACACCTTGTAGTGATAGGGTATCCGACTAGTCTTGAGAAGGTGTTACAAAACAAATTCAACTTTTCCTAGGAAGTTTCCAAACGAGTGAGACCGTTTCATTGATAGTGGACACCAGTAGTATTTCTGGTTGAAGTTTCAGAATTTTATATCAATTATTCTAGCAACCTTATACAAGTGAGATCTCCTCGAAAAGGACAAAAATCACGAAGTTGTGGGGAAGTTACCGTGAATCTTAATTGCACATCCAACTTTTCAGACCTATGGCATTGCAGAAGAAGAAATATCGTGAGAACTACATAAAATAAAAGTTTCATACCCGTATAACAAACTTGGGAGATACAACATGTTGAAAAGATTGTTCGGCCAGAATCAATTCCTCAAAATCAAGGTTCGTGCGATACTTGGCCAACATGCCACCCAAAAGGGAACTTCTACACCAAATAAGCCTCGCATTAACTCTACTCTTTTGGACTCTTTGATGAAGGTGAAGAAATGCTTAGGGACATAAAAGATTTACAAAAAAAGATAGTAAATGTATCAGGGAACTACAAGAGATGGAAGCTAAGTTAGAGGCAAAGATGGATGGTTTAAAAAGAGGAGATCATGGAAGTATTGAAAAATTTCAACAAAGAAGACACCTAAAAGTGAAAATGCATCCCATGAAATTCATGATGAGAACACATGACAGAATCAAGAATGGAGAAACTCAACTTCATTGAAGACCAACCACGCCCAAGATCGATATGAGGAAGTTTGATGGCAAGGGACCAATCACATATTGGATACTTTAGATGGAGCAATTCTTGATCTACACGTGCCACATAAACAAAAGGTGTGAATTGCTTTTTTACGAACCCAATCAATTTGTATGGTATCGATGGCTTTGTTCCCAAATCACTCGTCACTTGGACAATTTTCACTTTATTAAATGATGCTAACACCATGAGGATACAAGGAGAAACACCTTCTTAGCCAATTGATGTAAAATCTCAAGCAAAAAGGATTCACATCGAAAGCACATTGAGAACTTCCAAAGATTGAATAAAGGTAACGTGAGATATCTTAGATGAGCACTTGATTGATGTATTCATAGGAACTTTAAAGGATAACATTCAACATATGAGGGTTCACTTTGGGAACCCAAATCATTGGAGAATGCATTTAAGGTGGCAAGAAATGTTGAAAGTAAAATATGGCTATGTATACTAGAAGGACCAATCCTAACATCTATAGACGAGAACAATGCTCCTTCTTCTAAAACACAACCTACAAGGTTGACACCTTCAACAGAGGAAAGAAAAAGCAAAAGTTTTATTCTTTAATAGTGACAACAAGCAATGAAGAGACACAAGTGTGGTGAGAAGAAATTATTACACATAGATTGTGAAGAGGAAGAAGAACAAGAACCATCTCAAGATGAAAAACATAGAAGCGATTTCTTCCAAAGAGTTGACTTCAATGCACATATTGTGTAATGCATTGGATGGAATTCTTAATTCCTCAAACCCTCAAGATCAAGGATACATCAAAAAGAAAGGTAATAGTCCCACTGATTCCGGTAATACTCATAATTTCATTCACTATAATTAGCCAAATATCTCAATTGCTTTGTATATCCAAATGGCCAGAAGTTTCAAGTAATGATTGCAGATGGAGGAACTATCAATTGCTCAAAAAATGCAATAAGATTAATCTTACCATGGGGAATATGTAATGAATAGTCCAATGATTGCTACACCCATGGTGAAAGCGGATGTTGTACCAGGGAATCCAATGGTTACAATCATTGGGGAACAATGGCTTTAATTTTCAAGAACTTTTCATGAAATTTCATTGAAAGGAAAAGAAATTGAGTTAAGAGGTAATATCACAGAAACCCGATAAGGTGATAAGCTCTAATGGCATGACAAAAATTATGCATCAAGGCATTATTACCACCATTCTCACTAGATGTCTGTCCAAACATCCAAGCCATCTATTCCTCAAGATCTCAAGGGATCATTGATAAGAATTCCCAGCATTTTAAGATATTCTCAAAGTTCTTCCACCCACTCTAAAATCATGATCATGAAATTCACCTACTCCCCGGAGTGTTCCTCCCAACATTAGGCCATACGTGATAATTCTTACTAAGAGTGAAATTGAGTGCATGGTTGAAGAAATGTTAGAGGTTGGCACATAGGACCTAGCCAAAGTTCTTACCGCACTGGTAATGGTGGTTCACAAAGATATATCATGGCTGCATGTGTCCGTGATTATAGAGAAAGCTCAACAAGATCACTATTAAAGATGCTTCCCATTCCCGCCATTGATGAATTGTTAGATGAACTACATGAAGTAATCTATTTCACAAAATTAGATCTTCGCTCGGTATCATCGAATTAGAAATGAAGGAAGAAGATATCCCAAAACAATATTCAAATCATCCGCGCCATTGCGACTTTTAGTCATGCCTTTTGGCCTTTACAAATAACCTTCCACATTCCGGTTGATGAATTCCATTTTCAAGCCCTTCACCAAAAATTTGTGTTAGTATTTTTGATGATATATTAATTCATAGTAAGTCTTGGGAGGATCATATGTGGCATGTTGACAAGGTGCTACAAACTACTAAAGGAGCAACAACTATATGCCGTCCCTCATCCAAATGTTTATTTGGAGTGAAGGAGGTAGAGTATTTGGGTCATATTGTTTCATGAAGGTGTAAAAGTGAACACTAAAAAAATTAAAGCTATGATGGACTGGCCGATTCCCAAAAACATTGAAGAATCTTAGAGGATTTTTGGTTTGTGTTACTACCGCAGTTTGTTCTAAGACGTGGAAGAATAACAACACCTTTAACAACACTAACTAAGAAGGATGCATTTTCATGGACTCTAGAGGCAACTAAAGCTTTGAACAACTTCTAAAGAGGTGATGCGCAAAGCTCCCCGCCTTGACCACTCCAAACTTCACAAAAACCTTTATTGTGGAATGTGATGCCTCGAAATGGAATTGGTGTTGTCCTAACGCAAGAAGGAAGGCCCCTCGATTCTGAAAGTCGACCACTCAAGGAAATGATTCACAAACCCATTTATGAGAAGGAAAACTATGGCAATACTACATGCATTGAAGAAATGGTGTCCTACCTAATAGGCACTTCAAGGTCAAAACAGACTACGATAGTCTTAAATAATTCTTGGGAACAAAGACTATCTTCAAAAAAAAAAATAAAAATCCAAGATATCACATGATTTTGAAATCGCCTATAAAAGGGGAAGAAATGTTGTGGCGTAAGTATGCACCCTCAAGAATGGATGAAGATGTTGAGGGCTTTATCTATGCTATCTTGATCATCCAACCCGCATTGATAATAGAAGCAAGGGGATGAATGGAAGAATGACTAAAAAGTGTGGACTCTCATTCAAAGGTTAAAGAAGGATTCCGCAGCATCGATACATTTACATGGAAAAATGATTCACCATGGTACAAAGATCGTGCTTTTATATTTATGTAAGAACTCCCCAACTCAAACAAAGGTACTATTGGAATTGCACACCCTCTCCAAAGAGGGAGGGCACTCTGGATTTTGAAAACCTACCATAGAGTCAAGAAGGGATTTTTTGGGATGGCCTTAAAACTCCATGTTCAAAGGTTTGTAAAGTGTGATGTTTGGTTTGCCAACAAAAATAAGGTGGAAAACAATTAATACCGGTGTCTTTTACAACCATTAGCCATCCCAAGTCGGGCCAGTGTTGGGAGGGGAGGTTTCCATGGATTTCATATCAGGGTTGCCAAAGTCTCAAGGAAAGAGTGTCACCATGGTCATTGTTGATAGATCAATTAAGTACTGCCACACTTTTTGTGCACTCTCTCATCCCTTCAATGCTAGTACAGCTAAGCACGTGATTCATGGAGATAGTTCAAAGCTACATGGCGTTCTTCAAGATTATTGTGAGTGACAGGGATCCCATCTTCAATGGACATTTTTGGGACAGAATTATTTTCTTGTTTCGGTACCTTAATTGGCTCCTATAGCTCATCCTATCATCCTCAACTGATGGGACAAACCGAGATAGTGAAAAAAATGTTTGAAGGTCTACCTGTTGCTTTGTCTCCATAAACAAACACAATGGTTCAAATGGAAGCCACCTCCTTGGGAGAATGGTGGTATAACACTTCCTTTCATACTCCAACAAAATGACACCATTTATGACACCATTTATGGCACTCTATGGATACCACCCTCCTTCCATCACTTCTCTAAAAGAAAAATCTGCGGTTCAAATGCTGGAAGATTACATCGGCATCAACAACAAGTTCTCCAAATCTTAAAGGACAACCTCGACCATGGCAATAAAAATCGTACAAACAACAAGAAGATCAACATCGGCCGCGGAAAGAAGTTTTGAAGTAGGGGATTGGTATTTTTAAGACTACAACCATACAAACAACGATGTCCCCGGCAAAGCTACAAGAAGGATAATAAATTATAACCAAAGTATTATGGCCCTATAAGGTGTTGCAAAAAGATCGGGTACTATGGTATACAAATTGAGTTGCTTGCATCTTCATGAGTACACCCGCTTTCCATGTTTCATGTTTAAATAAGGTTATAGGCTTTTACAAGATCCCAGCTCAAACTATATTGCCGTAACTTGATCTAGAAGGAAAATCATATTGGAGCCCTAAGCCATCACTAACACAAGAATTCACCTACTGAGGAATAGATCCATTTCGTGAGTATCTCATTAAGTGAAGGAAACTACCTACTGAAGATTTCCCAATTTGGGAAGATATTATACGTAAGCATCCAAAGTTACTCAAGCTGCGTATTAAACACTTGTCTCAAGGAGGGGCATGTTAAGCCCTAATATTGGCTCATTACCCCTTAATTGGGGCATTTTACATTAGTAATGCTATTTTATTTATGTCGGCTTTATTCCATTATTGTAATTATACCTCCTAGTCTCTTTTATATATACCAAGGACATAGGCCATTTTCATTTGGAATCATCTCTACTTGAACATTTATGTGGGGTAAAAGGAGGTTGCCCCTCAAAGAGGTTTTTATTATCCTAAATTATCTCTTTTTCAAGTGGCGTTGAGTACTTATTCTCGAGGTTTTTCTATGCCATATTGATACTTTGCCTTAACATGCATCGTGTCTTTACTCGTACTTCTACTATTGGCATTGCAAGATAGACTGCACTTGTCCATGGACTTGTTGAATATGCTTGATGAAGGTGGTTGCTCCATCTTGTCCTTTAGCAATCTCAAGAGCTAAGGATGTTGAAGGTTGTAGGAATGAGACGTCAAAGGATTGGATGGATGGAAACTAAAACAAGGCTAGAAAGAGTTGTGTTCGATGAAATTGTACCAAGCTTTATTGCAAGCATGGTGAATAAAAGGTATGTTTTCATCCCAAGTGTCAGGGTGTGCATGATTATACACATGCAACAAGTGAACTGATATTGAATTATTATGTTTTCCCATCGATCTAAGGGTGGAAAGCAACAGACTGCTTAAATTTGGTGTCAGGCATTGAACACGTTGCATTCCATAAATGACTAAGAAACTTAGAATCAAGATCAAAAAACGTGGAAGGTGGTAAACAAAAATGGAACCAAACATGGATGAAGTACAAACGAGTTGTTGCAATTGTTGTAGTAGTATTATTACAACGGATCATGATAGCCATTTTAGAGAAATGGATAACAATATCTAATACATGGTCATGTTGGTGCTTGGTCATGGGTATACCCGAGAGAAGAACTAAACAAACAAATTCCCAAGGTCTAGAAGGAATAGGGAATGGTGTATACATACCTAAACAGTGATTAGCTAGTTTATAAATTATTGATGGGTTTTTAGCACAAAGGTGTACAAAAAAACCTTGCGTAGTGGTTGTGCAGACTAGGCAATAGACAATAGTGAAAGTAATAGAAATAAAATACTCACATGTAATCATCCTACTCAAAACATAAATCATAAAAGGAAATTAACAAAGCCATGGATCGTAGGGGTGTAAGGTGCGGGGGGGGGATTCATTCTTGACCCTGAGGAAAATTGGGAAATTGCCTTTGCATGGGGACTAGGTGAGGCCATGAACAATCAAGCATAAGCTTTGGCATTACTAACAGAGATGCCAATTTTGAAAAAAATAGGATAAACTAGATTTCGGTGATAGGGGGCTCCTCTACAATTATTTGTCATATGGTTTATTGATTGTTTGCTCGTGAATCTTACTTGAGCGGGTTAGTTATAGAGTGAAATAATAGCAAAGATTTTCAAATTTGTGGACTTTTATCATGTATTTAGATTGCACAACTCCTCAACGAATGAAAGAGCAAATGAGACTTGTAATCTACAACCTAGAATGATGAAAATAAAATCGAGGGACTTGTTATTCTCTCACCTCCTATGAATCACACTTCAAACTTATAGTTGAGTATGAAGCAAACAATCATAGAGGATAGGTGGCAAGCAATATGGGAAAGGCTCAATACAACATTAATGGGGCCAAACCTATGATACTCTCATACCCCATGCCACGGGAGGTATTTCTTTATTACATTTTCCAAGATGGGACAAGTTAATGAATGTGATAATCCACCAAGAATAATCTAGAAGTATTCTGTGAATGCATTGATTCAAGTCTTGGAGCAGGATTGGAAGCAGTTTAGATTGTTAGCCAACTTTCACAGGCACTCTAGAAGATGTGAAATATGTGAAAATGTCAACCTATGTAGAGGAATTAGAAGATGCAAGTGTCATTGTGTTGAAGCACGGGAATGCCTCTCTCTTTATGCGAGGAAATGGGAGAGCTAGAGAACGGGGTGGGAGAAAAGAATTTCAATGGAAACTTGGGCATTTCAAAGGCACATAATTAGCTCAAGTATGCAAACGGAGACAATCAAGAACAAATAGATGCAGGTGGATATTATCATAAAAAAATAATTATTAGATATTAGAGGACATGGAGGAGAAAAAGTGGATGTTCTAGGATATAATCACAAAGTTGGAGGTGGAGCAAAGGCCATGTTTTGAGGTGATAAGGTACGAGTTCCCCCTATTTTCTTTGTGGCATATGTTGGAGTGGAGCAATTGGTAGCAAAGAAGGAAGACATTGTTCAACAAGACACGACTCAAGTAAAGAAATAGTCCTCAATTATCTTCTCGTCGAAGGTTGGTATCAAGATGGAAGCCCCTAGAAGACGTGGCCATGATTAATCCTTGAATTATGTAATGTTTTGTAGAGTATTATTTTTAGTAGGCCAATTTGTGTAGTTATATACAAGTCGAGAAGTTAGTACTAATTCTGGAACTCTAGGAATATCGCAGACAAGGGACAATTATATTGAAATTTTGAAGTTCTTAAGATTGTCATTCTTTATAAATTTTGTGTTATCCTACAAGATAGTTTGACCACAACCCATTTTTGTTAAAAAAACAAAGTCGTGCATGCGAAAGTAAAATCCAAATAAGAGCATGTAAATGAACAAATGATTTTATTAATACCAATGGGAAGGCATCAACTCACAACATCATGGGAGAGGCTTGATGTAGGTAGGTGGGATCCAAAGCTACTCTCCGGGATGGGTTCTTTATCTCTTGTGTCCTCCAACTCCTAGCTTGGTAGAGAAAGCGATGGAACTCTCAATGGTAGAAGGACAAAAGCAAGTGTGCTAGATCTCTCTAAAATAATTACAACAACACAACCTTACTTTGGAATGTGGACGATGGTGTGACCTAGATGGCTTTATTTACATGTGAATGGTGGACCTTCTTTTGGATCTAGCTTTGATGTAAACCATCCCAATGCATTAACAAGAAAATGAGATAATGATGGTTAAGAATACTAGGTCCAACTCAGTTAGGAATAAGGATTGGACAAGGTCCACACATACCAAGTACGCCTTTCTAGAGGTACAGGGGCATTAATGAGTCAACAAAACAATAATTTGTTTTAACTTTGGGATTATAGCGCAAATTTTGATGGATTTCCTACATGTTGCATGTGCAAAAAATGAGGAAAGTAACACATTGTAACTATTTCGATCAATTCGTGATCTCACCCGTCTCAATATAACATAGTACAACATAGTCGAGGTCACATAAATGATGAAATCAAATGAATAGGGATGGTTATGACTACTATAGTGATGTTTCAAGGAGAAATGACTCCAAACTGTACAAGTGAGCAAAATTAGGTTGATAACAATTGCACCTTGATGTATGAGGTTAGGAGTAAATCGTATGGCCAAATTGCATCATGGGTTTCTTTTCCCCAAGCAATGGATTACAAAGAGAACCAAACAAGGAGTAGAGTAGTCAAAGAGAAATGATTACCAAAAAATGATGTTGGAGAAACACTCGCAAATAACAAACCAATGAGGTAAGGTGTTTACACAATCACAATAGCAATGATACGAACATACCCATGCTCACGTAATTGTCTCAACACAATAGTCCAATAAAACATGACATCAAGAGGCCAAATCAAAACAAATGTTATAGTACAATACAACATGGGACTAATATCCATTAGAGCCCGATCAAAATACATAAGTATGATCAATGTTGCATCTTGTCTGAAAAAATGTGGAGGAACAATAACACCCAAAGGGGTGAATAATCTCAACACTTGAATCCTTGATAGATAAGAAGGGGCCCAAGATCTGGAAAGAGATACCTAGAAGGAAACTCAAATTGGTGCCTTAAAATAACTATTGAACTGAGGCAATCATATATAAGGAACTACAACTAAAATTGGATCACTACAACCAAAATTGGACGAAAGATGTAGAGAGCTACTTGAAGGGTTATCTCACTAGTGAACTCAAAAAATACTAGAAAGAGTCCTACATGGCCATGGTCTTCAACGAGAATTGAAATGTGGGAACCAATCAATGGTGCAATGATGATTTGATGTCAAGTACGTGAGCAACTGCCAATCCAAGGAGCAATGATGACTATCCTTGCTTGGTTCGAGGTGACACGTCAATGATGTAGATTAGACCAAGGTACACCAGTCCTCTGTGTGGACATTGATAGGGGAAGGTCCACTATATTCAAGGTATAAGGGCCTCTGAAAACCAACACGAGGTACAATATATAATGTAGCAAATGGGATTGATTGTGACTGAGACAATAATGGATGAGAAAGGCAATAACAATGGACTCAAGACTTCCCTTGTTCAGATCCTAGTGATAAGGTTGACCTAGTAGTAACTGTAAAACACTTTAAGATAAATCAGAGGTTAAATGAGATTAATGGCCAAAATTGACAAACCACATGAAGGGACACTTAAGGAGGTAAATGGGCTATATCAAGACTAAAAAGGGAACTAAAATAGACTGACTCCAAGGGTGACAAAACACAAGATGATCTAAACAAGGGAAATGGGAGAAGTTGCCACAAAGAGATCATGGAATGTAAGTGTGCTAGATGAGCACTTTTATGGTTTCCAAAAAGAATAAATGAATTGGGTAAAGCACATGCAAGGTGATAGGTGCCCCAAATACAACCAAATGAATCGATCTGGTATGGAGGAGGGAATGTTGGAAAACATTAGCAATTAGTGGGTGGGAGACATTGATGGTAATCTCATTGAAGGTAGATGAATGGTGGAATAAAAACACAAGTGATATTCATAGTATGGAGGAGATGGAGGGCCAATGAGATGCAATGAAGTGTAGCATAATATGCTAATGCAATAAAACTGCTTAGGAGTTTGGGGGAACAAGTGAGAAAAATTATAAAGAAGAGCAGAAGGCTATCTATGGGATACAGACTACATAGACTCTCTATCCTAGCAAGAAAACATTAGATTGGTTGTCAACATGGAATGGGGTACTAATCCACGACAACACATCTAGGTGGACTAG
The DNA here is from genome assembly GCA_010110895.2 of Picea sitchensis. NCBI lineage: Eukaryota > Viridiplantae > Streptophyta > Pinopsida > Pinales > Pinaceae > Picea > Picea sitchensis. Next base: position 67,378 of record SNQJ01S0119779.1, read on the forward strand.
TACCACCACGTAAAGGTGAATGGGCTAGGCCAATTGCGTAGACAAGGAAGGGGGTCTTGGAGGCATATTCAAGGAATGGAAAATAAGGAAAATGCAATATAACTAGAGGGGATATGTTACTTATATGTTGATTTCAATAATTATACCTGAAGGATCAACAATGAACCTATTCGAAACAATGGTGGGAAAAACGCCTTTTGAGGAAACAACCACACACGTTAAACAAATACCACAACATAAAAGTGCATATGAAATCAAAACCAATGGTGAAAATGGTGTAGAAAATCGATCTAATGGGCTCAAGTTATGTTTAAATGGACTTCAGAGAAAAAATGACTTTTGGGTGAAGTACCTAACCACAAAAAATAGTTAGTACCATGAGGAAGAGCTCAGAATGAGGAATCCAATGGCAATATGAATGAAACATTGAACAAAGGTTGGGATATCAGACCTTCGAGGCAAAGGAAAATCCAAAGGAACTATAAAAATAAAGTGGTGCCCAAACTCAAAGAACCATTTACTCAATTTGAGTTCGTAGCAAATAAGAAACCCCACACTTTCCAAAGCTCACATTAGATAATTCAACCATTTGTTTTTTATTCTACTACTTCTAGGTTATAGATCTCAACCCATTTTTCATTTCATCGATTTATTTGTGTAGATAGAATTTTATGGGTTCGAGTGAAGCCCTAGAAGGTTTCCACCTAGGCATGTGGTTTTCAAATGTTTTCCTACACTACACATATAGGAAAACTTGTGATGGTTGTGCCCAATGTGCAGTTATTTCATATGTTAGTTGCACACTAAGCACACATCTATTTGAGAAATAGATGCATTGGGCATGCATTTGTTAGGGAAACATATGTGCACCTATTGCATAATTATTTACGTAATGAGTATGCATGCACAATGTCGTAGAAGGAAAAAAAAATCACTATGAAGCAAATTTTGTTAGGTTGACACCATGATTGTGTTAAGGTTTAAGCTATTATTAGAGTTCTTTGCATTTCACTAGATAACAATAACATAGATAGGATCACTGAGAAATACACAATCACAAGAGACACATCATTTATCCTGGMAAACCCTCATGGGGAAGAAAACCTAGCAAAACTTCCTTATTATAGATAGCCAATACAATGCCAAGAGATAACTCAAACTAATACAGAAAGTCCTCTCCCAAGAATGTGCCTCTATCTCTCTCTCTCTCTCTCTTCTCCAACTGTAGCTCTGAACTTGTCTCTTGACGAACAAGTGAGTGTGTGTCTAAGTGAGGCGCTAGCCTCCTTATTTATACAATTCTGGCACGTGTGGAGGTGTCTTTTCACTAGCAGGGCCGACTTATTCTTTTGGGTGGTTATAACCACCTTTAATATATATTACGGGGCTGGCTTCTTATTCTGCCTATCACAATTATGTTTTGACCAGTCTGCAAAAGGGGATTTGGTCATTTACAATACCTGACATGATCAATCCGGAAAAGGGGATTGATCTAATGAATAATACATCAATAATAATTCGAATACTCTTTGCAGTTACATTATTTCAACACTCCCCCTTAACAAGAAGGGTATTCTACAACAACATCAGGTGAGAGAGAGGACAACATCATCAACAACATCCGGTGGGTAAGAGGACAACATCATCAACAACATCTTGGAACATTGACTGACATATCTATAAATCATCAAAAGTTTTTCTCATCAGCAACATCGTCATTCACAATGGAATGAAATCATCATCTGCATCAATATGGATTAGTATAAAACTAATACATCATCATCACCACATCATGAGGTTGGTCACATCATCACAGCACGAGGCTGACACACTACACGACAATTAAGCTGGAATCACAACACAACAATTAAGCTGGAATCACAACGCAACAATTAAACTAGAATCACAACACAACAATTAAGCTGACATCTCGACACAACAATTAAGTTGGAAGCACAACACTCGGCTAACATCTCAACACAACAATTAAGCTAGAAGCATAACACTCGGCTGGCATCTCAACACAACAATTAAGCTAGAAACAACACTCGGATGGCATCTCAACACAACAATTAAGCTGGAAGCACATCACTCAGTTGGCATCTCAACACAACAATTAAGTTGGAAGCACAACACTCGGCTGGCATCTCAACACAACACTACTCCCCCTTTCGAGGGAGGTCCTTTCAGACTATATCGAGCTTATCTCTAAAGTGCTCAAACTTTACACGAGATAGAGGCTTGGTCAACACATCGACAACATGTTCATTCGTGCTAACGTATTGGAGCTTTATGGCTCCTCTCTGCACCATGTCACGAATGTAATGGTATCATATCTCTATGTGTTTCAACTTGTCATGAAATACATGATTCTCTATCATATTTATGCAGCTCTGGTTGTCACATAGGATCGTGGTTGCTTCCATCTCTAGGTCGAATAGACCTATCAACAACTTTCGAAGCCATATAACTTCACAACTGGCAGAACATGCACCAATGTGCTCTGCTTCCGTTGTACTGAGAGCAACGTTGGATTGCTTCCTACTCTGCCATGATATCATGACTGATCCCAAACTAAAACAACATCATGAAGTGCTCTTCCTGTTAGAGACACTTCCAGCCCAATCTGAATCAATGTACCCACTCAGTGTGAAACCATGATCTCCATCATAACTAAGACCACAACCTAATGTTCCCTTAAGGTACCTCATCACATGTTTTGCAGTAACTAGGTGAACATGTCTGGGTTCTACCAAAAACTGACTCAAAGTGTTCATGGAAAAACATATATCTGGTCTGTTGTTCGTCAGGTACATCAGGGATCCAATGATTTGTCTATACAACGTGGTATCAATCAATTGTGACGAAGTGTCGACCAATAGCTTCAACTCTGTTTCCACGAGTGTATTCATGGACTTGCACTCTAACACGTCGAATCTCTTCAGGATTTCGACTGCATACTTCCCTTGGTTAGGGAAGATTCTCTCTGGGCTCTGCCATACCTCAAGACCTAAGAAATAATGCATTAGGCCAAGGTCTTTCATCTCAAATTCTGAGGCGAGCTTCTTCTTACATTCGGTGATGAGCTTTTCTTCTCCAGTTAAGAATAAGTCATCCACATACAACAACAATATCACTAGCTCATCATTCATAAGCTTGAAGTAGAGGTTAGAATCTGCTTTACTCTTGGTAAAGCCCAAGCTCGTTAAAAAACTGTCTATCCTGCCATACCAAGCTCTAGGAGCTTGCTTCAACCCATAAAGAGCCTTCTTCAACTTGCAAACATGAGTCTTCCTGTCTTCAACTTCAAATCCTTGAGGTTGTTCTATATACACTTCTTCTCCGATGACACCATTTAGGAAAGTTATATTTATGTCCATCTGGTGTAACTTCCACTTCATCTTAGCTTCAAGGGCTATGATGGTTCTGATCGAAGTGTATCTGGCTACAGGAGTGAATGTCTCTTCATAGTCAATGCCTTCCTTTTGAGAAAAGCCACGAGCGACAAACCTTGCTTTCTACTTCTCAATACTTCCATCAACATCATGTTTTATTTTGAAAAGCCATTTGGAAGATACCACATCCTTGCTCTTCGGCCTGGGAACTATTTCCCATACATCATTATTTATTATGGATTGGTATTCTTCTGTCATGGCATCTACCCATTCTTTCTTCTGAATGGATTCTTCAAAGCAGGTAAGCTCCTTCTCTAGGAGATCACACATCAAAGCCATATAATTGGAGAATGGCTTAGGTCTCTTCACCTGTCTCGTGGTTCCTTCGGGAACACCATACTTGTCTCCATATTGAATAAGCTCCCTAGCCCAAGCAAGCTTTCTCTTATGGGAGATCGTCATTTGAGGAGGTTCTTGAAATTCTACTATGTCATGATCTTCTAGAATTTCCTCATTAGGGGAAGCTATGATTTCCCTCACTGGTTCTACAACTCTGGGAACCTCCCTCACTGATTCTGCAACTCTGGGAGCTATAGGTTCCTCTTCATATACTTCTTCAAGTTGACGTCTTCTTGATTTCTTGAGCGTTGCATCTTCATCAAAGGTCACATCCCTGCTGATCTCAATGTGATGGTGACCTAGTATATAAATCCTGAAGGCCTTGGAGGCCTCACAGTATCCCATAAATATTCCCTTCTTTCCTGAGGGGTCCAACTTGTTTCTCTTCTCTTTCGGAATATGTACAAATACTGGGCAGCCAAATATTTTGAGATGGCTTACCTTTGGCTTCTTTCTGGTGAACATCTCTTCTGGGGTCTTGAACCCAAGTGCATTATGGGACAATCGGTTTTGTACATATATTGTTGTCATTGTTGCTTCTGCCCATAATCACATTGGAACATCTTGATCATGGATCATGGTCTTCACTGCTTCCATTATCATTCTGTTCTTTCTTTCTGCTACACCGTTTTGTTGAGGATTATAGGGAGTGGTGAGCTCCCTCTTCATCCCGACATCTTTGCAGAAATTCACAAGCTCTTTTGAGGTGTATTCTCCTCCATTATCTGACCTAAGTATCTTGATCTTTCTTTCAGAAAGATTCTCTATCAAGGCTTTGAATTGCTTGAATTTACTAAACACTTCATCTTTTGATTTTAAAAAGTAAACCCAGGTCTTATGAGAATAATCATCAATAAAAGATACATAGTATACAAACCCACTGATGGAGGACGATGGCATTGGGCCACACACATCTGAATGAATGAGTTATAAGACTTGTTCTGCTTTGTTGTCTCTCTTCAGAAAAGGGTTCTTGATGTTCTTCCCTTGTGCACATCCATTGCACAGGCCTTCATGGTCAACCTTGAGTTCTGGTAGACCTATGACTGCTTTGCATACGTACGATAATGCCTTGTAGTTGATGTGGGTTAATATTCTATGCCAAAGCTCACATGGATTCTCAATGGCGTGCGTCATGGCTGCTTCTGAGTAACCCTTTAGCTTATACAAGCCACCTTCTTCTTTTCCAGTGATGATTGCTTCTTTCATGGTTTCTCCTTTAGCCCACATAAGGACTTCTCCATCTATAAAGGCAACTCTGAAACCTTTCTTTTTTAAAGCTGATATGGAGAGTAGGTTCTTTGTCAAACCTGGTACATAGAGTACGTGCTTCATCTTCATTGAATTCCCTGAGTTAAGTTTGTAGTTTGATTCTCTCACTCCCTTGATGGGATATTGGTAATCATCTCCAAGTGTAACTTTCTGAGAAAAATTCTTTTCTGAAATGCAAGAGAGAATATCTATTTGACCTATCATGTGCTTGGAAGCACCACTATCAATGAGCCAAGTGTCCTCTCCAGGTGTTACCAATCCTGAGAGGGCCGAGATTAAGACATAGTCTTTAATTTGTTCTCTTAACATCTTTGCGGGTGGCTCTTCATCTTCAACTGCATGGGCATGGTGCCTCTTATTTTTCCTCTTGTATTCTTCTCGTCTAGCTGGACAAGGTCTCGGAATATGTCCCATCTTGTCACAATGGTAGCATTGGACAGATGAGTAATCTCTTTCCTTTCGTTGTCCTTTCTTCTGGAATCTCTTTGGTTGAGATTCTTTATNTCTGGAATCTCTTTGGTTGAGATTCTTTATGACTGAATTTGTTTTGGGGGTGAGATTCTTTATGAGTTTCTTTCTAGAAGTAAGATTTCTTTCTTCCTCCTTTAGTGTGAGTAGCTAGGGCTTGATCTTCATCTCTTGATAGTAAAGCCTCTCGGTTAGCTACTCTTGATTCTTCTTGAATTGATTCTTCCCATAGACCGTCAAACTTTAGTTTCTCCATTCTGGCACAAATCGTTTGGATGAATGCATCCCAAGGTATTATGAGACCATTAAGGACCGTCATTATGAGTTCGTCTTCGTCTATGGTATTTCCAATTGCTTCTAACTGTTCTTTGAATTCTGATATCCTGGAGAAATATTCTTGGATTGATTCTCCTCTCTGCATCCTTGTATTCTTGAGCTGAGTTCTCAGATTCATCTTCTGGTTTATGTTCTTTCCTTCATATAGTCTGTTTAGGGCATCAAACATTTCTTTCAGAGTCTTCTTTGATGACACATAAGGAATCAGTTGATCTTTGATTGAATCTGTAATGATTCTTTTGGCCCTGATCGTATCCTTTTGGAGATTTGCTTTATCTGCAGCATCGGTGGGTTCTGGTACTTCTTCTTTAACGAATCTTGCTAGGTCATTTTCTTCAAGAATTAGACCAATCCTATACTTCCAGGCACATAAGTTTTCCACACCTTCCAACTTGTCAACAAGCTTAGTGCTCCAAGACATCTTTTACCTAGAGCTAGGAAAATGTCCAAAACTAAAAATGCTCAAAATTAAATTATGAACTTACGAGGAGGTGCGCTTGGCTGAGGCGAGTAGCCTCGTGTGTTTGGATTTCAAAAAATCCAACTTTTTGCCCTCCAAAATTGGTCTACGGATTTCTGGACTGGTGCTTCTGGTTTATGGTACTTCTGGTACTCTGGTTTTATGGTACTTCTGGTACTTTGTGAAAACTAGGGATTCACTTTCCAGCAGATCTAGCCACTGAAAAGTTGCACTGAGGATGCCAAAGTGATCCTTGAGAAAGGGCGTACTTTTCTAGATGGTTTTGGGGCTGAAATACTTCTCCAACAAAAATCCCTAATTTGCATGTATGACAACAGTGACATTTTTCACTTTCTCTTGTGAAAGATGCTCTCTTCAGGTTAGCTCTGAAACCATGTTAACGTTTAAGCTATTATTAGAGTTCTTTGCATTTCACTAGATAACAATAGCATAGATAGGATCACTGAGAAATACACAATCACAAGAGACACATCATTTATCCCAGGAAACCCTCATGGGGGAGAAAACCCAACAAAACTTCCTTATTATAGATAACCAATACAATGCCAAGAGATAACTCAAACAAATACATAAAATCCTCTCCCAAGAATGAGCCTCTCTCTTTGTCTCTTTTCTCCAACTACAGCTCTGAACTTGTCTCTTGATGAACAAGTGAGTGTGTGTCTAAGTGAGGCGCTAGCCTCCTTATTTATACAATTCTGGCACATGTGGAGGTGTCTTTTCACTGGCAGGGCCGGCTTCTTCTTTTGGGTGGTTATAACCACCTTGTAACACCCAACTAGGATGTTAGGTAATTTGTCACTCATTAAATACATAATTTCATTTATTTTCATTTCCACAACTCTTCTACATTTGCTCAATGATAAATCTAAATAACATGATGAAATATGTAAAAGGTTAACTCTAAGATTTAGAACTTAAAACAAAAGTATATAAAAATATCAATAACAAAATACCATTCAAAAATACCTCCTCCTTAGTTTGTCGAAGCTCATCATTGTAATGTAGTCCTGGGCGCTTCCAAACATTCTTTTCCCGCTTTTCCAGAGTGAAACAACAAAATCCTCCCAGACAACTAGTAGTCTAGTTGACTTCCTAGCTCCAAGAAACCTTTCGGTTTCTTGGCCCTCCGTGCCCATGACTCCAAGAACAACAAAGCACAAATTCTCAAAGAAAACTATCACAAGAATTATATCTTCCAAGAATTTCACAACCTCTCATCATGCTCAAACCTCTCCATCCTCCCTTCCTCACTACTTCTTCTCCCTATTTATCAAGTTTCCATACACACTTCCCCAAGTCTCCTCAACCACCCTCATTATTATCCATCAACCTCCCTTATCTAGATTTTTGGGAAAAGATTAAAATAAAACTAAAATATAAATGACTTGCATTAAACAACAATAAATAAAATGAAAAGTCTTTCTTCTCATGTTAGCTAATAAATGTAATTTGACAATTTTCCCCAAAATGTACATAACACCCCACCATGCTTATTTAATTCATCATACCCACCATCTATCAGAGTCAAGAAGGTATTTAATGCTTCTAGATATTTTGTATGCAATATAATTTACATATTCAATAAACATTCAATTAAATAGTTAATAATTTACTTTAATTAATTAATACATTAATTAATTGTACTAGTGTACATGGGTAGGGTAT
>SNQJ01S0119781.1:0-24575 GCA_010110895.2 Picea sitchensis
ACACAAACACACACACATAGATTTATATTAGCTAATGAATTTGTATATTCTGCAGAATTAAAGTTGTATAGATGTATTTCTATTTCACATACAAGAATTAATGAGTTCCTTTTATGTGTATGTTACAAGATTTAAATTGATATGAGTGTATGCATGTCACAAAAACCTAAATAGTTACATTTAGATTCATAAATAAACCACACATAATTTTATATTATGGTTATAACCCTAAGAAATAAGAACTTAAAGTAATTTCGGCACTATCATACATAAAACTTAATTTCTGGAAAAATACCACATACAATAGGGTGTTTATAAATTATTAGAAAGTCACAAATTTATTTCAAATAATTCTTGCAATTTGAAGAATGAATTTTATAATGTCATAGGAATGTGAGAATAAGGGTTCTCGGACATTATTCCGAGGATACGGATTTACAAAGTAAATCATGAGATAATGTAGGCAATAAGAGGAAACCACAACTTTAAACAGTTGGAAAATAACATTGTTCATTAGTACCGTCCTCAACAACATGCTACATAAATACATTAGGAATTAGAAGACTCAATTATTTTTAATATTGAATAAATGAATATGTTAGGACATACTTAGTTTTAAGTTCTACTTTAAAGATTATATCCAGACTATAGCTATAGTATTGTTTGCGAGATGCGACGAAAGAAAATACTCTTATTAGTAATAAAATAAATTTAATTATAGAGTATTACTATGTACCAATACATATGTGTTTGGAATAAGCATGAAGATATATGTGAATTATGAGATAATAAATTGATTTAAAACTTTAACCTATGTGAAGTTAAAAATCTTGGACTGAAAATAAAGAATTCAATAGATACGAGTGGAACATTATTCGACTAAATAATTACAAAGTTTATAGGATGCAAGACATGTATTACCAGAAAAGGAAATCGAGTAACTTTTGGAGAGCGAATTCTACTTTTGGCGATGGAAAATGGTGATGCATTCCTCTCCTCACCTGCAAGAAAAGAGAAAACTCATATGAGAATTTTCAAGTCAAAATTTTAGACTAAACATAGTAAACTTCAGGAAAGTTAATAAGTAAAGAGAGTTTGAACTACTTATCTCATGAATCGGAGCAAACTAGTATTTCCCCCTCGAATGTTCAATAGATACGAGTGGAACATTATTTGACTAAATAATTATAAAGTTTATAGGATGCAAGACATGCATTACTAGAAAAGGAAATCAAGTAACTTTCGAAAAGGGAATTCTACTTTGGCGATGGAAAATGGTGATGCATTCCTCTCCTCACCTACAAGAAAAGAGAAAACTCATATGAGAATTTTCAAGTCAAAATTTTAGACTAAACATAGTAAACTTCAGGAAAGTTAATAAGTAAAGAAAGTTTGAACTACTTATCTCATGAATCGGAGCAAACCAATATTTCCCCCTCGAATGAACTCTGGCTGAGTCAGTTTTCCCTTATTCCATCCTAACAGTGGTGTAGCCACTTCCGCGTAAATTCGATACCGGAAGAACATTAGCAAATGAATTTTCGAACTCCTAGAGGAATCTATGAGTGCATAGAGAGGAGGCGACCAAGAAAGAACTGATGGGTTCTCGGGGACGCGATGAAAGTCGTGGACCACGGCTCCAGACCGCCTCGCCAGACCTTCTTCTTCTCTTACACACGCCCGGCGAGTTCAAGTTTCACGACTTCTGAGTCTTCACACCCATGTGATAATTCCTCGGCGTCTCCCTTTCACATATCGGAAACGCAAGCATTGTGGTGTCGCGGATAATTACCGCAAAATCACCGAATCCCCAATCCCGGGATGGCACGGTCTTGTCAGCCGATACTTTGGACCCACATGTGGAACTCCTAAAACCGGGCCGGACGGGAATTCGTATCTCCACTGCATCGCTTTCATAGGGACCTTACCAAGTCCCGAACTCAATCCCGATGCCACGCGGATTCCACTAACACATGTGGTCCCACTCGCCAAGTCACTTCCTTCGCCAGGCGACGGACGCGGATCGCTGATTTCCACTAACCGCAACTCTCTTTGCACACAAACCCCAAACCCCCGCCACCACAACATCTCATGGTGAGGTCGCAACTTGGATACACCCGCTCCTTCATCGGCTTATCGGAAATCGCGATTCGAATTCGTCTCCTAATGCATAAGGTCACAGTCCTCGCAAAGTCTCAATCCCGAATTCTTCGGATCCATCATTGAGTGTCCCCGGCCCCGATCAATGGCTTAATTGAACGGAAATCGCGACCGACGATTTCAAAGAGTATGAGACTCTTGCCTCTGAAAACGCCGAATGCCGAATCCCGATATGATGGGATTCCTTGACACGCTGGCCCCTTGGAAATCAATCTGGCCTCAGGACTTCGCAGTGGAAATCGCTAATTACGATTTCAACGGGCATGGACTCCTCACCGTAAAATGTCGGCCCGATATGCCATATCCGATGGCCGCCCTTCATACTTAAGAGTTAACTCGCATCGCCTTCCATGATCTAATCCAAGAAGCGGACTTCATGATTCTACTGCGGGAATCTCGACCGTTGATCTCCCTCCTCCAGGATTTTCCACCAAGCTCTCTTTAGTTCGAATCTCGCCTGGTCTATTCCATAATGTTCATTAATGGAACTATCCTCCTCGAGCTTGGTTTCTACCACCTTCAACTCAGAGTTGGCGACCCCTTTGCGCCAAATTTCCAATCACTCTCCAAGTGTTGGATCTTCGGGACTCTTGTGCGTTTCGTCTCCCCGCGAACCCTGCTAACGAGTCTCACTGATACACGTAAAGCGCCAGCTCTTCCCCGAAGCTCATTCCGTAACTTCGAATTCTACGTAACTCCGCTATTTTTTTCTCTTTTCCCCGCAGATGGAGAATACGGACGCCTCCTGCTATCCTTTGCTCAAGTGCCTCCTCGCTGAGTATTTTGGGTATTCAATAACCCAATGAAATATCCCTCGGTGGATGTTTCTTCGTGATGATAGAACTACGTATTCTTCCTCCTCGCTATCTCACGCGACTCTCGACGCCTCGCGGGAGTATCAACGGGTACGTAACAATCTAACAATTTTCGGGCTATCTCGCGGTGAATCTAACGACTTCGCTTCGACGCCCTCCAGACGAGCTCCTCTAACTCTATTTAATTCTCGGGTCTTCTTCAACTCACAGCCAGAGTTCCTCCTCACACGCTACTAATACCCTCCAGAGTTTCTAACTCCTCGATTCGCTTACAATGTTGTCTCAAATGCATTAATCGCTTTGCCTCTTGAGGTGCCCAAGAACTCAAAGGTCTTCTTCCGAAGCTGTGGAATTCAACAGGGTTCTCTCGGCGACGCTCTTTTGTCCGACTCTCACGAAGTTCGGCGTATCCATCGCGGTGACTGGATTCGTGAAGTCTAACATCATTACAAACAAACTGTCCATTCCAGTTCCCAAGCAACAATACAATTGCAAAGATATATGTAAACACACACATACCATGCATATAATAATGATGTAAAATTGCGTGTTCAGATTAATAATGTATGATGTCTCAGATATTTTATTAAGGTTCTCGAAGCCTCAGCCTACAAGCAACTCACCTCCTCCTCTACAACTCACTTCCTCTAACTCGACTTCCTCAAAATGAGATCTTAAAAATCTCTTTATTAAATGAGGGGCCTAATCAGCTTCCTCCGTAGATTTTATCTACCCCATTATTTTACAATCAATGGTTGTCTAGTCTCCTATCCAGAACTAGATCTCAGCCAGATCTACAATAAATGCCTATATTATCTACAACCTACGCAAAGGCATGGAATTCATGGCTCACTAGCCTAAGGTATTAATTTACATTGAATTCAAATTCAAAAATGAGGTCGCGGGTTCTCTCAAATTTTGTGAATGCGACGGTATACCGACGTTGGTCGATGGAATGGTACGGAGAGATGCTCCTGCGATCACAATTCACAACAGAAAAATCGCGAGCCCCCGCCATGAGCTTCCTCCGTAATTGCTGGAATCCACCCGTCCCAAATAAGTCTCCAGGGAGCTTTCACCTGCTCCATTCCCCGTTGTTTCTTCCGCCGCTACCGTCACGGCCGCTTTCTTCTCGGGCCTACCGCTTCCTCATACCTGTAGTATCTCGCCGACTTCAACATCGCCCATGATCTCCATGATCACCCTCTTCATCCAAATTGCTCCAGCTATTACATTTAGTTTTTTTGCGGTCTCCCCAGCTGCAAAATTTTTTTGTCCATTTGGAAGATCATCACGATCTCCCCCGCCTTCATCTGTCTCCAACTTTAATCGTTGGATGTGCATGCCCTGCGACTTTTACCCTCCTTTCCTCCAAGTGGTTTCCAGACCGCTCCCACCAAGAAGACATATGTTGTCCGTGGTTCATTCTCTGCTTCGCGAACCCTCATAGACATTGTTTTCTAACTTCATACCGAAAACGCTTGAGCCATTCCTCGTAATGCCTCTTCCTTGTCGACTTCTCCAAATTGCCGCCTTCTGGTTTGTGAGTTCTCTCTTGTCGACCTCCATTGAGACATCTCCTCGAATGCTCATTCTTCTTCTACCTTCGGCCAGAACTCCCTTCAAGCAGTCCTTTCTACCATAATGTTAATATGTCGAGCCATTCCTTTTTAATGCCTATCTTCTTCTTTTCCATACCATTCTAATCATGGATCGCTTCATTGCTATTGCATGTATTAGTTGCATCTTTCATTTCCTCTGGCATAGAATAATCAGATATTCCCTTAATCAATAAGATATCATCCCCGATGTTCTTTCACCTCTGCTACCGTGACTTCGCCGATTTTAAATTCTTTCTTCGTACTTAAGAGGACTATCGTACCCCATTTGTTTCGCCTCTTCCGGCCGGACATCCAATTTATCCGCCCATCCTATTTTGAAATATGGATGTCATTACCATCGCTTCCCTCAAGTGATTTTGAGATCAACTGATCCCATCTTCATCAACACTCTTTACCGAATTGAACTCTCCATTGAGTCCAAGAGACTCTCAGATTAGCCTCAATTTTTTCATCCCCTCGCCTCCAGTAAAATTTTAGTATCGCCACGCCTTCTCAAGTACCAGATCTTCACTGACTTTCATCGCTTCACCGGTAATGTAAGTTTTGGCTGTCCTCACTACGCCTTTGATATCCTCAAATCGACGCATTGCCTCTTTGCCCATCCGCAATATCTAAACATTCCACTCACCCTTTATGCCTATGAGATCCTCCGCGGCTCTCAACACCATTTTCCAATCGACAATTGAAATTGGTCGCCCTCACGCATACCCCTGATCCTCAAATTGATCCACCTTTCGCTGCTCCCTCCCGACAAATCGAATTTCTACCAACCGCGAAGTATTTGAAACCATCGACCGATTCCAACTTATCCCAATCATCGCCACCATCAGACTTCTTCCCTGCCTTCCGCCAACAAGTATCAAACCATGTTTTCTCGTGGTCTCAGGTTCTCAAGATACTGCCTATCTTTCAACAAATTTACGCTGTTTTATGACCATCAGCCGCTTGACTGGCCATTTCGCTTTTTCCTTCCTCGGGTAATTCGGCAGACAGCCACTCTCCTCCTATCCCTCGGCCAGCATCCCAGCTTCCATCTTCTATGTCCGCTTTAATTCATAGAGATTTCCCCGAAGTCTCTTCTTCAATGCATCTGCAAGCTTTTTTCCTTGCTTTTCTTCCTATGGTCTTCAGTAGCCATTTTATTGCCTATATGTCCCCTCGACAGACCGCCGGGCCGCCACTCCAAAGAACTCGAAAGTGGTTAGTTTTCTCATCTTCACAGCTTCCAAATGATCGTCACTTGACCGCTATCTCCAAAGAAGCAAGTCCCTACGAAGTTCTCCGCGAACCCCGGTTTCCTTCACCGCAATATATTGTGATGAGATCCTGCCTGAGTACTCACTTGACGATGAAAGTCGCGGACTTCACCGTACGACCGCTCTGCTCTCGCCAAGACCTTCTTCTTACACACGGCCCGGAGTCCAAGCTCATACTCTACCTCGAGTCTTCTTTCGCCACCCACAGGATACTTCCCGCGGCCCTTTCATACTGAATGGCGGATTGTGGTGTCGCGATTCACTCGCTGCAAATCAATCAACCCTCAATCCCGTGGTACGCGGTCCTTGCCGCCATTAATTGACCTACACACATGGGAACTTCCTCGAAACCGACGGAATTCGTGACTTCCGCCAGACCGCTTTCATAGGACCTACTAAACCTGAACTCCAAATCCCGCTGCCACTGCGGATTCCACTAGTCACATGTGGTCCTACCATGTCACTTCCTTTCATTGGGTAGCGGACGGGGATCGCGATCGCGACAATTAACCGCACTCTTGCATCACAAAACCCCAAACCCCGATGCCACCTGTCAAAATCCCATGGTGAGGCCTAACGCCATGACACCCGCCCTTCACTGCTATCGGAAGTCACATTCAGAATTGCCCCTCACGTACAAGGTCATGCACTCGCGCAGCCCTCAATCACTCTTCGGATCCATATCGCCGAAGTGTCCCCGGCCCCATCAATGTATTTCACTGAATGGAACACCGGGATCGCGATTTGTTATATGAGACTTCCTTGCCTCCGTGAATGCCGACGCCGGAATCCCGAGCATGATGGGATCTCTGACATCGGCCCTCCTTGGAAATCAACGGATCCTCAGATTTCGAAATCGCTACTCGCGATTTCAACGAAGCATGGACTCCTCTCACTGTGAAATGTCGGTCTCGGAGCATGCCGAGCATCCGATGGCTTCAAGGCTTAAGAGTTAACTCGCACTTCCATGATCAACGGTTACCATGGGACTTCACATCTCTCTACTCGCGGAATCTCGACCGCTGATCTTCCTCTCGAGGATTTCTTATTCAAGCTCTCGTTGTTCGAGTCTCACCTGGGTCTATTCCCATAATGTTCACAATGGAACTATCCCTCCCGAGCCTATTCTACCACTCTTCTAACCGAGTTACGCGACTTTGCGCTTCAGCAAATTTCCAATCATCAAGTGTTGGATCTTCTATTCTTTGTGTGTTTCTTCTTCCTCAACCTCAACGAGTCTCACCGGATACACGTAAAAGCCGCTTCTTCGGAAGCCCACCTGTGAACTTCAATTCTACTGTAATCCCTTATTTCTTCTCTTTCTCCCAGATGGAGAATACGCCTCCCTCGCTATTGCTCAAGTGCTCCTACCAGTCCTTTTGTATTCAAGAATCAAACCTAAAGATCCTCTGATGTTTCCCCTTTTCGCATGATAGAATCCCACAGAAATTTTTCCCTCCGGGCTATCTCACAAGACTCTCTCGATTTTCCTCGTGGAGGCAACGGCAATGTAACACCCAACACTTTGCTATCTCTCAGACTAACGCAGACTCATTGGACGTGTCTCCAGACGGAGTTCTCGTAATCCCTCGACATTCTCGTCTTCAACTCACGCTAGAAGTTCCTCCTCACACGCTAGCCCAATACTCCTCCTGTAGAGTTTCTAGCTGTGTAACTCCTGAGATTCTCGCTTACAATGTTGTCTCAAATAATCGCCTCTTGCCTCTTGAGGTGTTCAAGCACCCCAAAGGTCTTCCCCGAAGCTGTGGAATTCAAGGCCGTGCCCTCTCAGACGCCTTTGTCCTGGACTCCTCATGAAGCCCGTAAGTGCACTCCACCTGCACCGGGATTCGTGAGTCTCAACACTCTCACACGCCTGCATGAACCCTCAAAGGCCTCTTCAAACCTGAAATCAAACCAAACCCCCTAATTCTCACCATAACAATACAATTGCAAAGATATAATAACACACACATATAGCCATGCATATAATGACAGAAATTGGTGTGAAAACCGCTTCCTCAGATTAATAATGGCGATGCCTCAGAGTATTTTATAAGGTGTTCTCGAAGCCTCTCACTCTGCTAACTCGACTCTCCTCCTCTGCAACTCAATTCTCCCTCCTCATCTACAACCACTTGACTCTCCTCTAAATGAGATCTAAAAATCTCTCCTTTTTACAATGAGGGGCTCAATCGAGCGCTTCCATCCAGATTTTACCAACCCTATTGATTTTACAATCAATGGTTGTCTAGTCTCCTATCCAGAACTAGATCTCAACCAATCTACAATAAATGCCTATCTTATCTACAACAAGCATTGCATGGCATTCATGGCTCACCGTTCTAAGGTATTAATTTACATTGAATTCAAATTCAAAATGAGGTCGCGCATCCCGCCTTCAGCTTTGAATGCGTATACTGACGTATCGCATGGAATGGCATGGAGAGATGTTCTCGCATCAGTTCCTCACATGAGAGACTCCATCATTAGTTTTCATGTTATCCACCGATTAAAAGATAAAATTTATTCTTGGAAAGTGTTTCAAAATCACAAAGACGAAACATATGTTTAAGGGAAATTTATTGTCAAAAGACGATGAAATGAAGAAATTATAGAGAGACTCCCTTCGAATAGACACAAGAACACATGTAATACCTCCACAAGATTTTATTTAAAACTTATGATAACAAAGGCCAAGAAAGAATACATTCTTTGAATAATGTGAACTCAATTTATTTAAGATTCAACTACCGTCTACCAAACCACATTTTACAAATAATATTTCTCTAAGACTAACCCAATGAGAGGAGTTACTATGTGTCACTAGAAGGGATAAGTATCATTGATAAGAGAGCGTGAATTCCAACATTAATACCTAATATATATATATATATAACAGAGTAAACTCAGAAAGTTTTAAAACCCTCTCTTTAAAGAAAGAAAACATAGGCTAACTCTTGGACGAGGGTGTAGTGTGACTTAAAAGGGGGCAAGAGATTAACCAGTAAAAAGTTAAGAAATAGATACCAAACTTCTTGATATATTTTTTCTTCTTTGTATACAATGAAAACAAGATACTATGAACCCTCAAAGATATTTCACCATACCAAGAAATAAAGGACTAAATGGTGATATAGCCATAAATTGTTTCTATTGTCTAAGCTACCAGTTCTTGCGATAAAGTCAAAGATGATATGGGAAATAACGGATATCCTTGTGAGTGAATCTGAATGCTTCATTCATGACAAGATCCCCACCTTTGTTCTTCTAAAGTTTACACAAGCTTAAACCTTCATCATCTCTGGAAAACGAAGAAATATTATCAAACCTCTCTGTTAACCAGAGGGAAAGTCTTCCAAAAGAAATAAATGACATAATGAATGGGAAATGGTTGCATAGCTATCTACATCATGCAATGATAGACCTATATCCCATCAACTCGTACATACCCTCAATAATTACAAATTCTTACATCCATCCATATGATATGATATACTTGGGGCAATTGGATTGGCTATTTCTATGTCATGTTAGGCTATTACGTACTGTAGCCATGAATTTAAGACATGTCTTTTCCGTCACAAGCTTACATTGTACAAGATAAAAATATATCGTGGTCATGACCAATGTAACCATTCGAGCTTAGTTTAGTGTGTAACCTTTGTAATATTACCCCTTTATAGTTATTACCTAGTGCGGCTTACTTTTTGACAAGGTAGAAATACCTTAAAGGTCAGTAAGCCGTATAAGGTAATAACTATAAAGGGGTAACTGTGTTGTTTTAATAACCAAGTTACATGAGGTATCAACTATTAATTGAGTTCAAGGAGATATTAAGAAGTGTTGAAAATTTTGTAGCTCACATTTCTAAGATCATATTTAAGTATGTATTATCAAGGTAGGATTTGACAAAGAACATATTCATGTATTTAACCTTAAATAATTTTTCTTTGAAATGAAAGTTTGGTCTATTACATGGTATTAGAGTTGCTTGTTACAACACTTAGGTTTGAGGATGACAAAAAATTGATTTTGTTAAATGAAAAATATGTTGTCAACATTTTATATTAAAACAAAATGACCTATCAAAATGTTTTGGTAAAAATGCTAGTAATCAATGGATAAGAAGACATACTGAGATAAATAATGTTCAAGAAATTTTGAAACCAACATCCTAGGAAGGAATTTCAACCACTGTGATGTTGAAACGAATGAGGAATCTTATCGTGGAATTGCGAGTGTTTAAAATTGATAATGAAAAATTAAAGAAAGCTCAAGAAGATCAAAAGGAAATTAATGAAATAAGAAAGACAGTATATAGAAAAAAAGAAGAGTGTAAAGAATAATGAAATGGAGGAGGAAGTGAGTAAAACATCCTCAAAATATTATAGTCATGAAACAAAAAAGAGAAAATAGCTCCTCTTAATGACACACACATCACATAAAATGAATCCTCTATAGTAAGAAAAAGAAAATAGATGGACCAACAAAATCCAACCTTCAACATTTGACGATGAGTCTAGAACCAGTGAGGAGGCAGAAGCTTGGTTGCTTAACATAAAGAAATACTTCCAGATATATAACTACACTAGTATTAAGAAAGTAAGAATGACTATTTACAACCTGAAAGGTAAAACCAACATCTGGTGGAAAGACTTAAAACTATCCAAAGGACTAAAAGGGAAGAATATGGAATGGGAATATTTCAAGAAATACTTCAAGAAACACACTTTATCTCTAAAGTTATTATGAAATAAACACTAAAGAATTCTATGAACTAAAGTTAGGAAAAATGCCCATGGAGGACCTAATCACTAAATTTATGGAATTTTTAATATGTGTACCTTGTATAAAATATGAAAAGTGTAATGACCCCTCTTTTATGACATCAATGTAGGTGATTACAACAGTAGTAATATTTTTTGGAAATAACATCATTCTTTTTTAAAGAAGTTTAATATTAACAAAAGTAGTAGACATAGGAATAAGATGGATTATGTCGAAAAACTAATTACTTGTTATGAATAAACTCATGAATTCCAATTATAACCAATCACCAACAATATCTATGAACATCATCCACCACTTCTCTTATGCAAAACAAAGAAACAATAATTGTATCCTTGTTTTCTCTTACTTGATGATCAACATAGTGAAGGGATGTTACACATACTCACATATATATAATTCCATTTTCATATTATTATGATAATATGTGTTGATATAATTGGAATTGAATATCTTGATCAATGAGAATTATGATTAGATAATAATTGATTCAAGTTATTAAGAATTGTGTAAGTTATCTCTTATCGAATTGTGATCTATGATGGATGTATTAGTGGTTGAGTTTGGTTGAATTTTAGTTTTTGTTTTAGACTAGTATTGTTATGGGATTAGATACTTCATTGTTCCTCAAAAGAGTCACGAGTACTGAGACCTTAAGTGGTCAAAAATAAATCGGATGAACCTTGACCTGCTACTGATTATGTGTCTTGAGGTCCCGACTCAAGTGTGGTAGGGTAGGCTAGGTGGGTAGATATCTTTTGTTTTCCTTATGTGATTTAAATGATCTATTAGTTATAGTGATGTTTAATCTGATTGTTTTCGTGTTGTAATGTAGATGAGAATAGAATATGTATTATGAAGTATGTTAACCCTTATTTTCTTCTCATATTAAGATGCTCTTTTCACACGCTTGATTTATCCCCATATTTTTCCACTAAGTTCTTGTTATATGTACCTACAATGATTATCACCCCATATAGGAAACTATCTTTGATTTTAACTCAAATAAATTCACAAAAATGTTCCGTAGAAGGGGATATGTAAGTTTTCTCTAAAGCTTCTTTGATTGAGTGAAAAGTAGACACAAAAATATAATATGTGATGTCAAGTTCAAAAAGGATAATATATATGAATTGGTCATCATTATTTTCCATTTATAGTCTCTTAAGAGAGTTGAGGGTTTAACGACTTTAAGAAAATCAATTGATTCTCAAGTTGGTGGGTTTGAATCTCATTGTGCTTTACCAAATATAGTTTACATATTTCCCAAACATCATTTGGTTTATAATATCCTTGAAGGTGAAACCATAAATCACTAAAGATGGACATTTCAATTAACCCACATGTTTCATCATTTTTATTCTATATTTGAATTTATTTGAAGCATTAGTGGCAGCAATTTATTTTCTCAAGGTAAACTAATAAAGTCACTTACTTCATAGTACATCATTCATACAATATTTCCACAGAAAGAGTTTTAACCTGTGGCAAAATATCACTTTGACCAATCCATATGTATTTCAAAGATGCAAGTTTTTCTTAGCATTTATAGAACAAAGACCATATATAAAAAAGAAAACACTTTCCATTATGTTTTTGGTTTGCCAAGATTGGACAAAGAAATTAATAACAAATTCAATAGAGTGATAGTCAAAATAGTTTGCAAATGGTACATCTACTATAGCGATTGTCTTAATGGATAATTTTAAGAGAAATGAAATAATTCATCACAAAAGACAATAATATTTTAAAGTGAAATTAGTGTCTTAGTAATTATTAACAAAAACACTAAAAGTTTCAAAAGTCTAAAAAGTATTTCAGTCATTCCAAAAACATCAACTCATGATTATATTACAAGATTTTTAAATTTACATTTTTATTTACTATAATATTTTTATAAGTATTTTATAAATTTATAAATATATAATAAATATAGTTTTTTTTTTTTTTTTTTTTTTTTTTTTTTTTTTTTTTTTTATAAATATAAAAATATAATGAACATGGTATTTATACATTTATATTTTGTTTCCATTAGTCATTTTGTTATCTTTTTAACATGTGTTGCAATTAAAAAATATCTTTTTTAATAGAAATGGCTTGGTACCAAGAACACTTATTTGGTTTTTCTTATTTGACAAAATTTGTCCATGTAGAAAATCAAAGTTTCACTCCTCTTTTATATCAAGAACTAAAAAAATTGGATAACGTAAATTAAGAACTAAAAAAATTGGATAATGTAAATTATGAAAATAGACCAAATCATCGCAATAAAGTACAGGCAAAAAATAAATGTCTCAAAATGTATGTAATTCTACTTAATAAATCCACGTCCAAAATTAAGCACATGCCCAATATTGATGGTTCTCAACGCGTACGTATTATTCAGATATAATTTGGGAAGCTTTTGCAACGTATAAGGAGGTCAACATTTTATAGTTGGCAATCATGTGCACAAATCAGTAACCTTTAGATCATCGTAAGCAAACTATCGATAGTGGATATTAGTATTCCTCTGATGATAATGAGAATGTTAGGTCTGACCTTCCATCATCTCAAGCAAAATAGATGGCCTAACTCTTGCGATTTTGCATCAATGTGTATAGAGAATATTGGTTTCTAGGGTCCATAAGCTCACTCCCCTTTCTCAGTTATCTCATCCATGGCTACCTCTACTGAGAAAGCTCATTCATGTATGCATAATTGATTAGGAAATAGTTTACTTAACAACCATATATATGATATTAATTTCTTTTAAATAATAAATAAAATTTGGCTCAACAACATATCAAACTAATGCAATCCCTCATATATCCCAGAACTTTTATTCAAACCCTGCCTTTTGACAAGTATTAAACGATTTTTAGGGATTGTATTGAGTGAGAAGTGTTAAAATGAGGGGGAAAAGATCATGATTACTTCTACGTATTATCAACATAAAACAATCAACAGATCGTAGCCAAAATAATATATCAGAATTCATTCCCTACATCTCTTTAACTATCATAATACATAATTTATATTATCTATAACTAATTTTAAGAACAAAATGAGTGGATAGTGAATATGGGAATGAGAGGGGAATTGTACTATTCAAAAAGTGAAATAATGGTATGAAAAATAATGAATATTGTTCCCAAAACAACATGAAAACAATTATGTATTCAATGCAAACGATCCAATACCAATTAAACAATCACTGTTACCAATTACATAATTATAGTGTGTTAAAACTTGTTCATTGTACCACATCCAATCTATTTTAAAATTTTCAATTAATAATGTATAATCATACTTAGAATCATCATGACTTCACCATCTTGTTTGAAAGAATTTTGTTTCCTTTGATTTTGTAAAGACCGAGTTTAAATTAACCTCTAGTAATTCTACCAAATGTACAAGAATTTCTACTAGGTTTATAGAAGAAGAATAATTCCAAATTCTTCTCAACACTTACGTAAGTAAAATTTGTCAATGAGTAATAAATCTAATTAAAACAATGGCTAAATTTGAATTAAACACCTTAACTCTGATGCTAAAAAAAATCCTTCCTGTTGTCCGCAGCCTGCTTCCTTCCCGCTTCCTTAGAAAACTACCCAAAACCGACCTCCCCGCCGACAAGTTAGCTCCTAGCCCTAGGATCTCAACAGATATCCTAGCCCTCCAAGCCAAAACCTCCAGCAACCCCCCAATGCACTGTAAATTCCACTCCCAAGTCACTCAATCTCTACTCCCAAAATTCAACCCCAACTCCTAACATCCTTCCCCAAACTCCTTTCCTTATCCCTCCCTTCAATCGACTTCCCTTCTTACTACTCCCTAACTAATATCTTATCCCATTATTAAATATCTTATCCCATTTATTAAATATCTTATCCCATTATTAAATATCTTATCCCATTTATTAAATGCTTCCACTTTCGGGAACGTAATCCTCTAAATTAATAATATATTTTATTATTCACCTTCATTTATTTACCATATTGATTAATGAGTTTATAATACTTAAATTAATTTATATCTAAGAATAACTAATTAATAACAAATAATTAGTTAAGGTTATTTTAATAAATAAATATAGTTTAGCTAATCTTTAGGATTACATTATTAAATTAATTATAATTTATAAATCAAGGGTCTACATACACCTACCTTCAGAAACTTCATTCCGGTTAAGGTATCTTATGGTACAAAGAACAAGAACATGGTTCACATCTTCATAACAACCCTCAACCACACTATCATAGTAAGTCAAGAAAACTCATACATACTAGTGTGTATATGTACAAGAAATGTATGTGTAGCTAGTAAGTTAATAGCCTCGGTATGTACTAATAATCAAACTACCGGCCCTTTAGTAATTTATGCATACATTCAATCCAGCCACAAGACTAGTCTTTATAAAAGACAACAATCAATTAATTGTGTGGAGAATTGCTTAATTACAATTGTCTCTTGGCTTCCAATAATTCTATTTTAAACAACTGTGATTCAGTTAAGCATAACAATGATCATTCATATACACATTTTTCTTCATCAAACTTCTAACACAAGACACATCTCCATATAGTCTCAACCATTCTACCTATCCTTCCTCCCTAACTCATCAACTCCATTCCTATCCGTCTTCCTCTGTTGAGTATCGACATTCCATTTATACCGAATTCTAACTCCAAATAGGAACCATAAATGGAAGTGTCGCTTATCTCGACTCAAGCTTTCCCTAGCAGTAACCGACAAATATCATCATACGACCTGGGGATGCTGGACTAGGCACCGTTTCTCCCAACTGTGTCTCAAGGATACACCAGTGGGGGTCGCCTCCACCCCTCCTAGTCCGATCTAGGGTCCACCCCTACGATGGCTCCCCCTACAATGGTAGAGGATACACTCTGGGAAATGCCTCCACCCCTCCTACCTGTAACCGTATCACTGACCCTGGCTACCGGGAACATGCACAGTGGCACTGTGTTGGTCGAGGTTTTGTCATCATTTATTCAGCTTTGGGCAGTTACCTCAAATCATGCATCATCTAATACATCATAGCATTGCATCAAAACCAATATAAATTTTCAAATACAATATTCATACCATAATGTTTCTCGGTCGCAATATCCCGAGCATACACTTTCATCATTATTATTTTGGCTATTTCATAGCCCATAACTCAAGTGGTGATTAGTTTCTTTGTAACAAACCAAAGTGTACTTTGGTGCATTATCATCATAACAAGCATCATTATCATTTCAATTTGGTATTCCTGTACCAATAAATTAACATCAAAGTTTTCCCAATTAGAAATAGATCCTATAATATCCTATAGCTCAATCTCGACACCCATTCACAAGATTATCATTTATATCTTAAAATAACATTTAAACATTGCATCATATCCAACATCATTAAATAACATAAAATAAAATAGATTGCATCATATCCAATATCTATAAAATAAAATAGATTGCATCATATCCAACATCATTAAATAACATTTAAACATTCATGTAAATTTTATGATGTGACTTAGTAGATCACATCATATACATCATCATCAATAACATTTAAACATTCATAAAAGTTCATAAATTTTAAAGTTTAAGTGTATCAATTAATAGTTTCACTATAAATAGAAGTATATAGGGCTCCCTTCGTAATCCTGGATGTCTAAGTCAAAGTGCGGGAAAGAAAGATACATCCCACCTTCGAGAAACATGTTCTCGAGGTGGTCAAAATAAGGAGGGATAGTCTCTGTAGTGTCTCTCAAGATCTTCCCAAGTAGCATCTCCGACTATACTTGTCCCACTGACCTTAACTTGGTCTACTAGACGGTTCCTTTGAGTTGTCGGACTCTATGGTCCAATATGCACAACGATTCTACCGTGAGGGTTCCCTAACCGGGATACCCTACCCTTCCCAATTCTAGTTTTATGTGATTCATGAGCAAATATAATGCCAGAAACATACATGAAATACATTATGAGTTTTATGCAAGTGGGTGGCAAGATTTAGACGGCAGGCAACTGGTCCAAATTTTCTCTTGGATTCCTCGAATGGTCCATAAACCGAGGTGACAACTTTGTCCCTTTTCGAACCGTATGGTACTATTATTAGGTCGGAGCAATAATGAAAACTCCGTCTCCTAATTTACATAACTTCGTCGGTCCCGTGGTGTATCCGTGATAGCTTTTCAGCTTCATCCTGCGGCTCTTTAGTCTCTTCCTAATTTGAATCACCCTCGCTCAGCATTTATTGAACTACCTCCGCCCACTTCCAGGCCTTGGGCTCTCTAGTCTATCCCAAATCAATGTATGCTCTACATGGCCTCCCATTCAAAGCTTCATACGGTGGCATTCCAATGGAAAAGCAACTATGATAACCTATTGTAGAAAACCTCTACCAAAGGTAGGTACTTCCCCATCATTTGATTGTCCATTACATACATCCTAAGCATGTATTCCATGACTTGATTTATTCTAGTTCTCTCCTATCTGCTTATGTGGATGATAAGTTGTTTAAGTTCAACCTGGAAGTTCCCAACATCGTAAACTGGTCCAAAACCTAGAAGTGAACTGGAGTCCCTATCTGAAATGATCTTCTTAGGTAATTCGTGGTAAACGTGGATAACCTCTCTTACAAACACATCGCTACATCGACATCGTAGTGTCTCTAACAGAATAAATAATAATGTGAGCACTCTTGGTTAACTTTATCCACTATCACAAGAATGCAATTGTGTCTATGATATGTGAGAAACAACCCCACAACAAAATACAAAGAGATGACTTCCCACTTGGACAAAATAACATCATGCGGTTGTAGGAGAACTATCGGGTGATGATGATCAACATTTACTTGCTGACACTCAATACACTTAGTGACAAAATGGACTACATCACATTTCATGCCTACCTAAAAGAAAAGCTTCTTCATAACTCCGTATATCTTCTCTTCACTCTCGGATGCGCATAATAAAGTGATATATGGGCTTCCTTCAGATGATGCTTCAAATATCCCCACACTTAGGGATGTACATCCTTCCCCAAAATCTTAACAGTCCATCTGCTTCAAGACTATACTCCTCTCAGATTCTCAGACCTAATCAGCTTCCACTGAGGTTTGAAGTAACCTTTAAATACCAACTGCCTCCCCTTGGTTGTTCCAACACATCGCCCCCATTGACCTTTATGGGTACCAAGGAGAAGATTCGTGGTCCCCTACTCAAGGCATATGCGACCACATTTTCATTTCCCATGATGTACTTATATAATTAAAAATCGCATTCTCACTCATAAACCACCCATCACTTCTTGTCTGAATTCATTTCTCTCTTGAGTGAAGAGATGTTTTTAAACTTTGATGGTTTGTTTTGAGTTCAAAGTTTCTCCCAACAAGATAGTGCCTCCAAAGTTTCGTATCTAGAATTACAAATGCCAACTCTAAATCATGAGTCGAGATATAACTTTCATGTTTCTTCAACTTCCTTGACACATAAGCTATCACTCTCCATCCTGCATTAGCATGGCTCCAAACCCTTGCTTCGAGGCATCCGCGTAGACTGTGAAGTCCTTTTCCAAATATCACCTCAGAATTACACTAGTTAAAAACTCTTTAAGCTCAGTCGGGAATGCACTATCACATTCTTTTGTCCATTTATACTTGACCCCCTTGCGTTGCTAGGTGGTGATGGGTTTCGTTATCTTTGAGAATCCTTCCACAACTCCTAATAACCCACTAGCCCCATGAAGTTTCTCACCCCATGATAATTTTTCGGCACTAGCCATTCCAAAATTGCCTTTACCTTTTATGGGTCCATAGTGACCTTCACTGAAATGATATGAATTCAAATAGTGGATTTGTTTTCTCTCGAAGAAGGAACACTGGCTACCTTCCCATACAATTTGTTCTCTAGGCGCATACAACACTATTCTTAAGTGTTCTTCGTGTTCTCTTTCATTCTTGAATAGATGAGGATGTCGCCTTAAAAAGACTTGTACAAAAACGGTCTGGGTACTCTTAAATACCAAGAGTTTCATGAATATTGCTTAGCTATTTGGTCAAATCCCAAAGGTACTCTTACAACTCACAGAATGTCCAAACCTAGGTTCGAAGGGTCAGCCTTTTGGGATATCACCACCTTCCTCAGAACTTTAACCGATGATAATTCCCTGGACCGTAAGCCTAATCTTTGAGAATACCTTACATCGCCTCTTTCATCTGATTGAAGAGGTTTCATCTATTCGCAGATCAGCAATTCCTATTTTTCGTTGTAGCACGGCTCAAGTCCCTATAGTCTATACACAAATGAAGGGATCCATCCTTTCTTTCTTGCTAAAAATTACTTGGTATATACCAAGGTGAGAAGCACTGCCTTTATTAGCCCCAAGTCCTCAAAGAACTCCTTCAACTCAGATTACAACTCACAAAGTTCTGCATTGTCATCCGAGCTACAGAGTCTTTGGACATTGGTCTGGTTCTCGCATCGTGCCTTAACTCCAATAGGTAAACCAAGCTCCTTCCTCGAGGTAACCCCCCAACTCTTCGCCTCTAACATCTTGAAATTCAACAAGGTTCCACATCGGGATTCAATGAGGGTCCTTCCGTTTCACCTTCTTACTACATAAATTGCATTCCTTTGTCTCAAGTATCATCGCTTGATATTCATAGTTGATATAAAGTGTTATGACACTTTTCTCTGTACACAATGGATCTCTATTGGTCTTCTTCATCAATGACACAAAGCACCCTCTTTGCAAAAAAAAATCTACCAAAGCTCGATGAGTCGCTAACCAATCCATTCCGCAAATGATTAGGTCATAATGCCTCAAGAGCTTAATTTATACCTTTAACTCCTCAGAAATACACTCCCGTGTCTACTATACAATTATCGACCAGTGGGTCCCGTCATTGCTCTTTTCCTCCGTACATCCCTCTGAATTTGTTTTAAAGTCATCGTGCTCATAGCTTCCAACCCACTCTTTTCTAATGCATGGTGAAATGAAACTATTTGTCGCACTTAATCAAATAAAATCTTAACATTGATATGTTGCATTTAGCTGCATTCGATGACTCTACCCATCGCGGGATTGATGTTCACCTCGCTGACTATTAAACGCACGCGTAAATATGGTGGTCGCTTACTTGCTCTCCCCATGGCCTTTCCTTCTATGCACAAACTCCGATTGTAACTCTCTACAGCCTCGTCAGACAGTCCTCTCGGGGATTCCCAATGTAATAATAGACGTGAATCCGGCAGGTTCGCTATGTGACTGATTCTCAACGAGTTCCTTCCTGAACCCTCAGCCTCTACCATTGTTCCCTCGAGATGGTCGTGATCCTGCCTCGTGACTGCTGGTACGAACGACGCCGTGACCGCTACCATTGAAATCCCCTCAGGAAGCAATTCCGCCCTGGCGAACGTTACTGCGGGTCTTGAGCCTCCCTAGGAAATGTCCTTTGGCTCTTCTACGGTCCAGGCTGGCGTTTAAAAAATGTCGATCTTGCACCCCCAAATAAGTCTATATGTTCTTCCATCGTAACGCCAGCATTTTCCACCACTTCACATCAAGACGTTCTCTACATCCTCACCAGAGTTTTATCTCCAGCGCTCAATCCATAGGATGCTTTATGCCTGCTATTACCATCCAATATAACAGTAATATATTTGACTAGTTCTATAAACTTGATCTCATATTCTTCTACCGCTTTGTTTCGTACGGCGGTGCATGAAATGCCCCAACTCGTTCCTCGAAATTTCTAGATATTTCCCTCCGAACCTTTCCTCAAAATTTCCAAGATATTGCACTGCAGTGCGCAATTGTTTCTTCCAAGTTGCCCCATCAGTCATAAGGGCGCTCGGCCTCCTTTAACTGCAAAATGGGCACTTTGAGTTCGACTATAGTCCCTCCTTAGGAAAAACATCCGTCACAGCTCTTCCAACCATGTTTTTCCGCTTCATCGGCGTAATTCTCCTGCAAACTCCTAAGCTCGACCTTATGTAAATTCTTTACAGGATAGCCCCCGTGTGGAGGTCCTCCCCTAATCCCTTTTGATGTTTTCCTGATTACCCGCTCCACGTGTAAATCGTGACTCCTACCGCCTAGCGCCCCTTTAAAGTCTCATTGATGGCTTCCAACGAAGCCGCGCATAAGATGAGGGCTAGTTCGAGTGATGGTGCGGGAGGCATAGCTACAAGCATGATGCTACTCCCCGTGTCGACTCTCAGGGTCCTCGACTCATCCTCAGGTGCTTTGACCTGCAATTTCCAAACTAAAGTTGTCGTGGTGGAGTTCCTGGATAACTTCAAACTTCGAAAGTACCAAACCAGAAATAGGCTAGGCAGTTTTCTTTTGCATTTGTCTCAGAAATGTTCATCTGGCCTAGGGATTGGCCAGTTAGTTAGGGTTTAACTCATCGCTTCGCTTTCTTCACCTCTATTTTTAAACAACCATTGGTTTTCTCGCCCTATAGCTATGTTAGCCTGCTCTATGCTTACAGGGAATTCCTAGTGCATATGTCAGCCTTTCCCCGCTTTGTTCCGTCCGAGCTCCCCTTTAATTTACGCTTACAACTTGATTAAAACGACTCCCCAACCTTAAGTTTATTAATTTACACCGATATACACCATACCTTCGGGTTAGTGTTCTCATAAGACTGAGTATATATCAGTCCCTTTGTGGGCTCCTCCATTTATTTCTTTGGTGCTTGATAGCTTGGCATGTGACTTGTATGGCACTAAAAGGTGCTTGATAGCTTAAAAGTGGGTCTTGGGTGTAAGGACAATAAAGCATTTATTTGTGTGAAATTATTGTAAAGGTTCAACGTGATGGCGATTGGTAGGATCGGACTTTGTAAAGACTCACTGGGAGGTCCGGGGTTCAAATCTTATGGACTCCATTTAAATTTTATACCTAACCCTATATTATTAACTTAACTTATATTTTATTAACTTTAATAAAATTAAACTTTATTAAGCTTTTAATAAAGTTAAGTAAAATTAATGAAGCTCTAAAAATATATATTAAAGTGATATATATATATGCTATATATATATACATATATATATTACTTTAAATAATATTTGATAATACTTACAATACTTTTCAACCTAATTTAATTTTATATATATTTTAATTTAATTAATTTAATTACACTGGAAATTTATTTCAATTTAAAACAAATTAAAGAAAATATAACGGAAAATTTAATATATATATAAAAAAAAACTAAAATTAAAATTAAGCAAAAGACCTTTTTTTCTTTTTAAAAAAAAAATTAAAACCCCAGAGTTGAATTGGCAACGTGGGGATTGCACGCCACCCACTTGCCCGAAGACTCACAAGTGGGGCTTGCATGTGACCCACGTGCCCTTCGCTCCCTCCTTTGGAAATAAAAAAAATACCATGTGGCTGTAGCTGCCGGTGGTAAGTCCGAAACACTCTGCATGCTCAGGCTCTTCATTACAGTCAATATCTTCACAGCTTTTAATCAGATCAAAATTACAGCAGGACGAAGGAGGGGATGAGAATAGGGGTTTCAGCATTTCAACCATAACTGGCATGCCCCAAGCTTCGTGCATCTCCATTCTGAATACAGAAGCTATGTTGTATATTTTAATCACTGTAACAGGTTTTCGGGTTTCAAAGAATAAATGTGCCCAATTTCTGGTTCGAGGTTGCATGTCTTGGTACTGTTCCGTCTTCGATTACTCTACACATTTTTCAGAAGAATCCCCAACTCAAATGTACCTGAAAGCCCACTGGTTTTTTTTTGAATAGCAGGTTTTCACTATGCGTTTGGGCGTTGGCTTATAAGTGAGCTCGATGCTATGAATTGGAGCTTGCCGCTAGTGCGCTGGGATAGTGTGTTTGATTTTGTGTTTTTATCAAAAGAATTTTGCAGTGTGCATGGGCATTATCGAGCCTCCTTGTGAGATCCTCCTCCAGGTTTCTTGATTCCAGGCGCATGAGTTCTCCCTCATGGCACATTCATTCAAACTCAATAGAAATTCCCAACAGTTTCTCTTCAAAAGACGAGGTAACTGCAATAGCACAGAAGATTGTAGTGCAGCCTACTTATATTTCCAAACCAAGCGTCTGGGGAGTCCTCACTGCAATTTCTGACAAGGCTCGCAAATGTCTTCAAGTTTTACTTTTAAACAACTTATTATGAAGCGTTGCAAAATTTATCAGTGTTTCAGTGCTTTCAATAAAAACGTCCAATTCTATTGAATTTAGTCCAGTTTTGCCCAGAAGGATCTGATAAGGATGTTGTTGTTTTTTTTTAGCATTCAAGAAACTTATTATCGAGGGTTGCATCAGTTTCTCCCATTAGATTGTTTCTCATAAGAAAATGGGTGGAAATAGAGAGCTAATTAATATATGACAGTATGCAGATCGACCAAAAATATGAGCGAAAGCGTTCAAATCTAAAGCTGAGATTGAACGTTTTTGTCTTAGCAAACACTACGGTATTCAGGGTTTCAATTAGATTTTTCTATTTGTTCGTTTTCATTTAGGTTTTTTTTTTATGCTTAGGGTTTGAAAGACGTTTGTACATCGATACAGCCTCGAAATATTTTTAAGTTATGGTAGTAATGTCATTGCTTTGAGATTTTAAGATGTTTGAAGATATGCACCAGTAAAAGATGGATCCTTGAGTTTCTGTGTTGTCCAGACATTCACTTTCCGTGAGTTGGCTACAGCAACGAAGAATTTCAGGTTCAGAAAAGTTTCTGCGATGATGCTTGTGTGGAAAGATTCCTTAAAGCGCATGGTAACGATGTAAAGAAAGCAGCAAAGCAGCTCAGGGCGTGCTTGGCATGGAGGGACGCCATTCTGATTGGGCATTTGATAGCGGATGAGTTCTCTGTCGAGCTTGCCAAAGGTATCGCTTTTGTTGCCGGCTGAGATGACGAAGCTCGGCCAGTCATGATTGTGAGGATGAAGCAGGACTACCAAAAGTTTCAATCTCATAAACTGTATGTTCGGTTGCTTGTTTTCACATTGGAGGTTGTTATTGCATCCATGCTACCCGGTGTAGAGCAATGTGTACTCATGTTTGATGTTGTTCATTTCAGATCTTTATGCTTATTAGGTGAAGGTGGTTTCAGAAGAGTCTATAAGGGAAGGCTTGAGAGCACTGGACAGGTTGTGGCTGTAAAGCAACTTGACATAAATGGCTTGCAAGGTAACATAGATTTCCTTGTGGAAGTTCTGATGCTTAGTCTTCTTCATTATAGGAAGATTTGGATGTTTTTCACTCTGTTTATGAAGTTAACCTTAATGATGTTTTTAATAGAAATTTCTTTAGTTCTTGGAAAGCTGAACAACGCCATTGCCTATACACTGAAAAACAATTGAAGATCCGCTCTTTTACTAAGATAAAATCCAGTCATGAGTTTGCATTTATACTTTGTATATTATATACTTTGCACTGTGCAGCAATCTTTTAATCTCTGTATATATGAAATGTACATGTGTTTATATGCATAGATATAAGCCTATATACATTCAACATCCACATAATTTATTTTTTTTAATTAAGGTTACCATGTACAAAGAAGTAAAAAACTTTATACAGTTCGTAGGACGTACCTAGGTATCTGATATTATTTGCAGTCATCCTTTCATATCCCTGTACATGTATGCATACATGCATATATATACAGACCCTAGTTGCTTGTTTTACTGGTAAATTTTCTTTGCATTTATTTATTTTATTTTTATTTTTATTGAAGTTTCTATGTTTTGTGTGGAGGTTAAGCGGAGGGGAATTTGAGCTGGGAACGTGGCCCTTAAGGCTCCAGTGTTTCAACTACAGCTCTGATACCAAATGTAAAGACCGGTTTTAAATTAACCTCTAGTAATTCTACCAAATGTACAGTAATTTCTACTAGGTTTATAGAAGAAGAATAATTCCAAATTTTCTCAACACTT
>SNQJ01S0119782.1:0-22646 GCA_010110895.2 Picea sitchensis
TGATCAATTTTATAGCGTGGTTAGTTCTGCCATAGTTTAGACGGCATCCTTCATTTATCAGAGGCTTGTGAGGGCACAATTGATCAAGTACATGTAGTGGCTTGACAAGGACAATTTGGGGGCTGGGGGCAGTGAGAATCAAAGGAAGCTCCTACAAGATATTCAGAGTCCCAAGGCAAAAGCCACAGTGGAACATTTCATTTCGACCGGGCCTCTGTGGGCTCAACTATCCATTCTGGTCGGGCCTCGCTCGTAACTTGATTTTGCTTTTACTGTCGTTTCTTCCAGAATGGAAGCATGCAATTTCTTTTAGGTGTGCAGAAAATAACAGAATGTGCAGAAAACAACATAATTTGATGATGATGGCTTTCTGCTATAATCTGTGGTTGTGGAAGGAGGCATGTTGAAGCTTTTCTGCAATGTGGGAGTGACTTGGCATGTGAATGAGGGAGTGACTTGGCATGGGAGTGATTTGGCATGTGAATGAGAGGTCAAAGTCTGAAAGCATTATACGGTAGTCTTAATGCTTTGGATATAATTGAAAGCATTATATGACCGTCTTTAATGCTTTGGATGAAAATAAATAGGGACCGGGGTAGACAGGGATGAAGAAAAATTAAATAGGACAGACAAGGATGAAGAAAAAATAAATAGGAACTGGGGATTGGACAAAGAAGATGAAGAAGTTGCCTTGACGCTGCCATTTGAAGTCGGTGAAATATAAAAAAACGTGAAAGGAGATGATTCGGTGATTATCAATGAATAACTGGTTACAGATGGCACATTCCTATATGCTCCGGACAAATCAAATATCTCATCTACGTAGGCCTAATTCTTTTTCAGATTTTCTTTTTTAAAAAGATTACACTTTTAAAATTTACATATTCCATTATATAATAGAATATTTGAAATCTTAAAAAACCATTATATATTTTATTTTTATGCAAGTGTCCATATTTTTTCTCTATTAATATGCTTGTTGAATATAAACTTGGATCTCCATTACCATGCTGTCGAATTAGAACAATAACTAGTAATTCTTCCATGCATTCATACCCTTACTATATGAATCGTAAAGTATGTATATAGACAAAGCTCCCTAAAAGTGGACAAAAACTAATCGTTTGTTATATCATATTGTGTTTTTGATCTCGCGTATGAGTTTAGTAGGGTTTGAAACATTCTTATAGGAATTAGAACAGAGTCACATTTACAAAATAATATTATGATTGTATTCATAATATTATCTATTCATCGAGTCTCATTTATAAAATAATCTACTATTAAATTTCAGCAATAATATTGTTTACTTTATTTTTATGTAACTGATTATCTGCCACTATGTTATAATGTCATTGTTAAAATTAAGTATTTTATTGGTTAATGTACCATGTTTGCTATTCTCTACTATATTATTATGTATATACTATATTATTATGTATATTGTTTACTTTATTTTTATGTAACTGTTTTACTATTATCTGCCACTATGTTATTATGTCATTGTTAAAATTAAGTATTTTATTGGTTAATGTACCATGTTTACTATTTTCTACTATATTATTATGTATTTTATTTTTCATGTTTACTATTCATATATATATATATATATATATATATATATATATTGCTAGTTTGTTTGTGATTTAATCGCGATTTAGGATATCTAAGCCGTCAAAATCACTCGGGATTGCNTCTCATTTATAAAATAATCTACTATTAAATTTCAGCAATAATATTGTTTACTTTATTTTTATGTAACTGATTATCTGCCACTATGTTATAATGTCATTGTTAAAATTAAGTATTTTATTGGTTAATGTACCATGTTTGCTATTATATACTATATTATTATGTATATACTATATTATTATGTATATTGTTTACTTTATTTTTATGTAACTGTTTTACTATTATCTGCCACTATGTTATTATGTCATTGTTAAAATTAAGTATTTTATTGGTTAATGTACCATGTTTACTATTCTCTACTATATTATTATGTATTTTATTTTTCATGTTTACTATTCATATATATATATATATATATATATATATATATATTGCTAGTTTGTTTGTGATTTAATCGCGATTTAGGATATCTAAGCCGTCAAAATCACTCGGGATTGCATCCGGCCTGAGCCACACCAACCCTTAACATGGATGTCTTAACAACACACTCCGTCACCGACTGTCCTACACCTAGAGAACATTATTCTCTACTATATTATTATGCATTTTATTTTTCATTTTTCATGTATCACTTTTACCATTATCATTGTATTTATATGTATCATGTTTACAATTATCATTGGACTATAATATATTTTGTTTAATTTAGAGTAATATAAATTTTTTTTTGAAGAAAATACAAACATCACAAGGTGTAATAATAAGAAATACAATCACTCAATTATAATAGTAAGAAAATAAGATCACCATTTATTAATGAATAATAGTTTTGCATGTAAAAGGTATTAGTGTAACATCCTCACTATAATCCCCAGTTCAATTCATGCATAATGTAGATATGAAATGTGACTACGATGTATATGCAAATTGTATTTCTAAATTTTAATATATAAAATGTAATGTGAGCTCTTGAACGACATGGACATAGATGGAGGATTATTAATTGACAAGAGAGGAGGGTTCTAGGAAATGGGGAAATTATTCATGAGTTTAAATACCAAATCTCTTTCTTAAAATCACTATCTTGAGTGAACCTTCTAATTTCTTGTTTTAGTGTATGAGAGCCCAATCATTGAATGCGTGTAACAGGTGGGTGTGAGAAGTCACATCCCATAGTTATTGCCAATTGACATCATGGGGCCGAAGTACGATCAACATTAGGGAGAGTAGGAGTCAACTTGCTTGAGGAAAAGAGAGGAAGAAGAGAATAAAACAGAGAAGAAGAGCATTGAAGCTACAACACCAATGGATGGAGAATTCTGGAGCATTTGTGGAGCTGAAGACCGAAGAAGAAAGTTTCCAGGCTTGCAGAAAAACCAGGTTGTCAGGCCTGAAGAGTGAACTCATGTGAGAGTTACACTGCAACAACAAGCTTATTGTTGTTGTTTTCCTGATTATTTTCCTAGTAGTGAGCTCCCTTTGAGTTTACTAGTAGTGATATTCTTGGTTGCTTGTGCCAGAGAGACCCTGATAAGTGAATGAGATGGCCGATGGAATGAGAGCAGTGAAGGGATACATACCTTGGGTTGGACATGTCGAGATGAAGAAAGATAGAGGAAAATCAAGATAGTTGTAGGAGAATGTTAATGGGTTGTGAGATTTTCTGAGTTGTGAGTGGATAGTGAGAAACCACCCTCTTTTGTGGATTGCTAGCCCCTACTCATGGGTGACTTGTTGTTGAGATTTGGAATAGAAAGTATATGGTTTGGTGGTACGTCTATCCCAAAAAGCTGGTTGCACAACTTTTTTTAAAATATAAGTGTTTTATTTGTTTTCTCTCATGCATTATGGGTTTTAATTGTTGTGCATGAACTCTGTATATGAGAATATTGTAATGAATTAATAGTTGCATTCATGTGTTAATTCAACATGTTGTAGACGCATTTACATAATGGTTAAATCTATACTATTTACTTGATAAGTTACAAGAATTTATTTAGCAAAATAATTTTAGAATAGTTACAATAATACAACATACTTTGTTAAAGAAATTATTATTGTTATCATATTTAAAAATAATAAAATCACTAATAAAAATATTATGTTGTTTTAAATAAAATCACTAATAAAAATATTATGTTGTTTTATTTATTTAAGAGATATTTTAATATTGAGAAAACAAATACCTACATGAATACATTCCAATTAAATGAATTCAAAATGAAAATAAAAATGACAAAAAGAAATAAAATATTAAATACATAAATTTAAATCTTAATAAATATAAAATATAAAATGAAAAATTAATATAATTCAATTTAAAACTAAAATAAAAAGATGGTAATAAGATAGACAAAATTAGATTACATAGGGTAAAATCATGAATTTTTGTGTTTTTTTTTAGAAAATAAAATATAAAATATAAAATATAATGATGAGTTATGTTTGTTGACATCAATTTACTCATTATTAATTTTTTGTTTATGAAAAAAGAAATTTATTGTAACGATCCAAAGAGACTCTATTAAAGTATGACTATAGTTTTGAAGACAACAAATGAATATTATAATTACTACAATTTTTTGAATTTGATCAATTTACTTTAATTTTTATTTAAAAGTAAAATCTAAAAGTATATTTTTGAAGAGTACGGTGAAAGATTCCATAATATAAACTTTCTGTAATTTTTCACTGCAGATATTGATTTTTCATTTCACTTAATCATTATATCATCTAAAAATATTATGCAAACATATTTTTATAAAATTAACTACAATTACTAAAAAATAATTAAATTGAATATAAATTGTATCAAATGAAAGTAGATTCAATTATGAAAATGTTGGTACTAGTTCCCTAACCAGACTCACAATATTTTAAGGAGTCCACTCCTCCCCAAGTTGGAGTAAGCTGAAGTGAACACATACTTCTATGAAAAGTGCCATACTTACATGTTTTCGGTGGAACTAATAGTTCGGCCAAAAAGCCGAAAATTAGTTTTAACGGAATATTGTTGTTGGATTTAAAATTTGTGTTAGATTTTTCAAGGGTGTGGTTAGGTTTACTTTCTACTGAAAAAAACGTTTCTGTCAAAAGATTTTTAAACCGAAAAATTCAAGAGTTCGGCCGAAAAAGTGCCATTAGCAATTTTCGTGACCCGATTCTCACGAAAGTGTTACCCAAATTCATGATTTTATCCATAAATTCAAATAGGAAATAAAAAAACACCATATTTAAAAATAAATAAATAAAATAAAACAATATAAATTGACTTCCAATCATATTCTCTATAAAATGGTTTCCCAAATAAAAAAATCATAATTACTATGAAAATATGATAATTTTATCTTTATGGGTATTGTTGGAGTTACTTCACACACACCTAGGATTTCTTTTTCCTAATGTTTTTCCTTGTTTATTAGTCATTATTCAGTCTCCTATATTTTAGGAAGAATATTCCTCTAGGGAGAATATTCTCTTCATTTTTCACTTCAATTGATCAGTTTAGTGGAGTCTAGATGCTACATTAGTATTGTCACCATGCAACATTGAGATCATCACCAACTAATGCGCATTGTCCTTAGGATCATCACCAGACTAGCGCATTACCCATGATTCCCTGATCCCCTCCTCACTTCACTCTGTTTCAGTCAGTTAACTGAAGACTGATAGACAAGTTAACTTAGCTAGGTGGCAGTTCACTCTCGTAACTTCCAGAGAGACTAGACTAGGTGGCAATTTACTCCCGCAATTGTTGGTGTGTATCCAGATCACTCTAGACCACCACTATGGCGCATTGGATTCTCCTCCAGTGCGCATTGGTTGAGTTATACAGAGTATTTCATGTGTAAAGTATCATTCATTCATTCGGTTAATGAGAATTCTTCCATTCTTTCTCTCTTGCTTCTTCTTTCTCAATTTCTCTCTGCAAATTTGTGTGTTATTTTCTATCTAGATCTATTCTGTGTAGGTTCAACACATTTACATGGTATCAGAGCCGACAGACTGCTAAGAAAAAGACACACCGAATTATTTTTGTAGGTACCAAAGATTGAAGACAACAGAAAAATGGAATTCCCAAAATAATTCATTCTTACACCTTACAATTACTTTGCATGAAAGGAGAAGATAATCATGCATCTTCGAAGGAGAGGATTGTATAGGTTAACCATAAACATGGAAACAAAACCAACATCAGCCATAGGAAAATCCAAGTATCTAAATCGAATGGATGAAGCATTCAAAACAATTTGCAGTCTCATTTCTCCCGATCTCATTTTTCACATATCTTCATGTAAAACCCCCAATGAAGCCTGAACCACCATGGAAGCGCTCTTTGGAAAAAAGGGTGAGATGAGGGGACAAATGATCGAGGTGGAATTGTTGACATTGGATCCAAAAATCTTCGACAACCTCCAATATTTCTTTACAAAATTTAAGGATTTACTGTCGCAACTCAAGGCTTGCGGGGTTGAT
This sequence comes from Picea sitchensis, assembly GCA_010110895.2. Taxonomy (NCBI): domain Eukaryota; kingdom Viridiplantae; phylum Streptophyta; class Pinopsida; order Pinales; family Pinaceae; genus Picea; species Picea sitchensis. The sequence goes on from SNQJ01S0119782.1 coordinate 6,109, forward strand.
ATATCTAAGGAGGAGAAAAAAATGGTTCTCCCCATCCTCTCCAAACTTGGTCCTGAATTTGCAGTGTTCATATCCACATTCCATTCAGTCAATTTCACCTCTGGAGCCACCTGGAAGATGCCTTCTCTTGAGGAATTTATCAAATCCCTAACACAAGAGCAGACCAAGCTCATCAACATTGGTAAAATAAAAACCCCAAAGGTGCATGCACTTACTGTGCAATATGGAAGAGGTCATCAATATCAGAAATCTAAAGATAAAGACAAAAGGAAATCACATGCAAATTCGAAGAAGGAAGGGTACTCGAAACCCTTCACTGATGCCTCCGGATCCAAAGGTGGAAAGGGAAGAAAAGGGGAGAAATGCACATACTACCATAAAGGATTCCATCCAGAATCTGCATGCATGAAGAAACAAATAGATATAATGACTCAAATAATTCAACAAAATAACCTTGGAGATCACATCCCCGAGGGTGTTAGGAAGAAGAAGCCAAAAGATCAGAATCCCAAGAAAGACAATTCTAGCCATGCTTTGATTTCCATTAAATCCTCTCCCGATGCTTGGATTGTAGATTCAGGAGAATCACATCACATGGATGCCACAAAAGCAGTCTATTCTTCATTGGATGTATGTAAATGTCCTCCTATTCTGATGGGGGACAACTCTCCAGTCGAGGTCACCGACAAAGGAAGGATTGAACTCACAAACGAAAGCTTAGAGAATGTGCTAAACGTTCCCAAACTTTTCRTCAATMTTCTCTCCATGTATCAGATGACAAATTCTGGCACTGGAAAAAAATTCATATTCACACCTGATGCAGTAGAAATCTATGACATGCAAACCAATTCCARGATTTCTATCGGTGAGGTAAATCATCAATCTAGGATTTACACTTTTTCTGAATTTATTGAACCATATTATGCTTTACTACTTACCCATGCTGATGAAAGAAGTAGGATATGGCACGAAAGGTTCAAGAATTTAAATTTTAGATATATGCAACAACTTAGCAAGCAAGGATTGGTTGATGGTCTACCAGACATCCATTTCTCCAAAGGAATCTGTGAGGGTTGTGTTCCTGGAAAACACCCTCAAGATAAATTCGACAAAGGAAAGAATCAGAGAGCTTCATATCCTTTAGATCTGATCCATAGTCACCTCATGGGCCCTTTTCTGCATCCATCAATCAAAAAAACAAGGTACATGCTCATTTTTGTTGATGATTTCTCATGCTTCACATGGATTTTCTTTCTTAGGAAAAAATCAGAGGTCTTTCAACACCTCAAAGATTTCAAAGCCTTGGTTGAGACACAGTTAGAAAAGAAAATCAAGGTCCTCTGAACTGATAATGGGGGAGAGTATGTCAACCATGAGATCCAAAATATTTGTCATGAGGCAGGGATTCAGTTGCAACACACAATTCTCTATACTTCATAGCAAAACAGAGTTGTTGAGCGGAAAAATAGATCTCTAAAAGAGATGGCATCTTGCATTCTACATGCAAAGTCACTTCCACAAAGATTATGGGCCAAAGCACTTAAGTGTGAAACCTACATCCAAAATAGATCTCCCCTTAGATCTTTCAGGGATAAGACCCCCTAGGAGGCCTGAAGGAGCTTCAAATATGAAGTGACCCACTTTCGTATTTCTGGTTCACGTGCATGGGATCAGATTCCCTCTAAAAAGAAGAAGGCACTTGATCCACATAGCACACAGTGTATTTTTGTTGGATACCACGATGGTGTGAAGGGGTACAGACTCATTAATATTTCCTTGGACTGACTCATCATTGAGCGTAGTGTCCAATTCGAGGAAAGCGTCTCGCATGTATCTCAACAACCGCATGCAGACACCTTTGTTCTTCCACTTGTCAGAGATGATGGACATGCACATGAAGAACCTTATTCAGACGGGAGTTATGATTTAGAGGATTCATATGACCCAGATACATAGTCATTATAGTCAGATGCAGAGTCAGTGCATCCAGATGCAGATGCAAAGCCAGAGAAGAGGCCCAAGTGGGCCCAGACTACTCTTTAGGATGCAAGGGATCTTGTTGGTGATCCAGCTGATACTAGGAGGAATTGATCTGATTTTGAGGAGCCTCCTCTTGCACTCACTGCCACTAAACCATTTCCACCTATACATATTTTCTTGGTTCAGTCTTCATATCCAAAGTATTATGGAGAGGCTACTGGAAATCCCTTTTGGGAATCCATAATGCAGGAGGAGTACAACTCTCTCCTTGAGAACTAGACTTGGGATTTGGTTCCCCTTCCTTCTGGAAGGAAACTTGCTAGGTGAAGATGGGTCTACAGGACCACGAGCGCAATAGATGGACAGATTAGCATATACAAATCCGTGCTTGTTTCCAAAGGATTTCAACAGGTGCATGGCATTGACTATGATGAGACCTTCACTCTAGTAGCGAAGATGGATTGCATACGATTGACACTTTCCATTGCGACAACCAAGGGATGGGAAATCCATTAGATGGACGTGAAGAATACATTTCTTCATGGTGATCTCTTTGAGGAGATCTATATGGAGCATCCCAGGGATTTATGAAGGATTCATATTTTCTCTATCAACTAACGAAGTCTCTTTATGGTCTCAAACAGGCTCTGAGGGCATGGTATGCCAAGATGGACTCCTACCTATTGTCACAAACCTTTGTATGTTTTAAATAAGACCCGAATGTTTACATGCTCAGGACGATTGACTCACTTCTACTCCAAGTTCTGTATGTTGATGATTCTTTGATCACCGGTTGCTCGACTTCAACGATTGCTGCAGTCAAGAGGATCCTACATGACAGGTTCTTGATGACAGACATGGGTCCGCTGCACTTCTTCCTTGGACTCGAGATCAGTCGGGATGCATCAGACATAAAAATGTCTCAGGTCAAGTAGGCACGAGATCTCCTTGAGAGATTTCACATGAAAAAATGCAAGTCTGCCCCGACTCCTTTCCTATTAGGAGTCAAACTTGAGGATGGCGGGGACACTCCACTAGTTGACAACACATTATACAGATAACTAGTGGGGAGCTTGTTGTATCTCACACACTCCAGACCAGACCTCTCCTGTGCAATCAGCGTAGTTTCTAGGTTCATGCAGGAGACACATGATCTACATTGGAAGGCTGCAAAGTGTATCATTCGATATGTACATGGCACCATCACATTTGGGATTCATTATGCAGCAAACTCTACATTGGACCTCATCGGGTTCACTAATTCTGACTGGACTGGAGATAACACTTATCACAAGTCCACATATGGTTACTCACTCAGTCTTGGTTATGTGCCTATCTATTGGTCGAGCAAGAAGCAGGTTTTTATTTCTATATCTTCAGCTGAGGCAGAGTATAGAGGGCTAGTTAACATAACCATTCAGGCTATGCGGCTACAAAATTTTCTCATTGAGTTAGGAATTCAGTTTCACCAGCTCATCCTTATCTGGTTTGACAACCAAAGCACTCTGAAGTTCTGTAGAGATCTAGTTCAGAGGAAGCAGGCGAAGCACATCGATATCCACATGCACTGCATCTAGGACTTAGTACACGAGGGGATCATCAAGATGCAGTTCTGTCCTTTAGAAAAACAAACTGCAGACATCTTCACCAAGACCTTCACTGAGCAGAAGTTTCATTCTCTGCGAAGTCATCTTGGAGTGAATGACACAATTGCCTAGCAACTGTCAGTTCTTCTTTTTACATACATTGTACCTTGAGGGGGGGGGTTTCCCATGAGGTTTTCCCTCTTTCCTCACTTTATTTCAGTGTATATTTTGTATTTGGGTACCTAACATGGCCTCGTTGTCGGGACCCATTCTTTATTTTCACCATAGTGATGTTCAGGGGAGTGTTGGAGTTACTTCACACACACCTAGGATTTTTTTTTTCCGAAGGTTTTTCCTTGTTTATTAGTCATTATTCAATCTCCTATATTTTAGGAAGAATATTCCTCTAGGGAGAATATTCTTTTTAGTTTTCACTTCAGTTTGATTAGTTGAGTGGAGTCTAGATGCTACATTGGTATTGTCACCATGCAACATTGGGATCATCACCAATCAATGCACATTGTCCTTGGGATCATCACCATCTAATGCACATTATCCTTGGGATCATCACCAGACTAGTGCATTACCCATGATTCCATGATCTCCTCCTCACTTAACTCTATTTCAATCAGTTAACTGAAGACTGATAGACTAATTAACTCAGGTAGGTGGCAGTTCATTCTCGTAACTTCCCGAGTGACTAGACTAGGTGGAAGTTTACTCCTGTAATTGCTGGTGTGTGTCTATATCACTCTATACCACCACTATGGCGCATTGGATTCTCCTCCAGTGTGCATTGGTTGAGTTATACATATTATTTCATGTGTAAATTCTCATTCAATCATTCGGTTAATGAGAATTATTCCATTCTTTCTCTCTTGCTTCTTCTTTCTCAATTTCTCTCTGCAAATGTGTGTGTTATTTTCTAGATAGATCTATTTTGTGCAGGTTCAACACATTTACAGGTATTAATAATAGATCTTACATAAAAATATCAACTAGAAGAAAAAATATTAAGCATGAAAACTAATCGATTCCTACTATCATACTATGTTGGGTCAAATTTCGATATGTCCAATAGTCCTTAAAATAATGCAGATTTTCAATGTCAATCAAAGTCAACCAAATTGAACCATAATTAACAATGATAAGAGTTGTTTGAATTAATTAGGATTTCTTAATATATAATTACTAATTATTTTTCATCATACACAATGGATAAGTATTGTGATTAGGATTGTGATTCACTTGAGAAACAACACCAACAATGATGCAACATTGGACAATATAGTGAAATGAATCCAGATATCCCATAAATAAACTTATAATAACATTATTGTGGAAGGGGATTCATATGTGATAATTCCATCCATCAAGAAAATTTGGAGTGGTTCCAATACCGATAGGGTATCATAGAATTGATGAATTACGACCAAACTGTTGTAGGAATCCACCTTCATCCACACCAATGTAAACATCACCCCTATACATGTACACAGACAAGCCAATTGACTAGCGGACATGCTGGCCAATGAAGTGGTCACCATGACAAATTGGGAATTCTCATTCACTAGGATAATGTCGAGTGAGGCCAACTCAAATTCGACTGTATTGCCATCAATGAATGAAAAACCACTAAAACTATGGGAGGATCGCTAATGATAGCATGAAATCCCCCTATTTCAACTCATCACATGGTAATAAATGAAGCTCCAAGCAGTGATGACGAAGGTGTTTGATAGGATCCGGGGTCACATGAATAAGAGAGCAAGTGTGATAATGATAAATTCAAGTATAAAGACACACTGTCATAAAAAATCTCTGAGCTCATGAGAAAATGATACAAGAAGTACAAATGGGGTACAATCACCAACATGATCCACTCCTCACACATAAGAATTCATAATGGAACAATCAAACCTCCCTCCTGAAGTAGTATAATGAACTCAAGAGGGATGGAATTCTAGTTCATAGAGATAGATGGTCTCAAGAGGAAAATGAGCATAGGGGAAGAATTAAAATGTTGGGTAATTAAGTTTCCTAGAGGGAGTATGAGGAGAGAATTAAGCAAGACCACCCACCAAATAACATGGTTCATATTATCCTAGCATTCATATTCTTGTGGAGCATCATTCAACATGAAGCTCAACATGAGGGGAGACACAATTTACCCTAGAATTTGGCTCTCTGTAGGTAAGCTCTTTAGGGCCTTTCACTTTTCTTAGTTGGGATCTCTAGTACATTCCTCCACAATATCTTATCTTAGGGGGACCTTTGGGTTATTCACATAGTCATAAGGTGCAATAGTGGGTTGGGTCTTTCAACCCCCTCCTTGATAACCAACCTCCAGAGTCATCTCAATATAGAATGTAAGACAAGGAAAACAATCCCTAAGGGCTTAGGAGGAAGTCAGAATCCAAAGGAAAAGGCATCCTCCATCATGATGTATCACACCTAGATGAGAAGAATGACAACAAAGGTAAAAGAACCCTTCAATAGGATGCGACAAACCAATTAGAGAAAGGAAATCACATCACGAAAGAGTAGAAATAGGATGAAGAAGCGAAGTAGCTCTACGATAATCACTTCAAGCTAAAAACCAAATCAAATCTCACAAAATTTGATACGGGGTCACAATAATGGAAGTAGAAAAATTCCAAAAACGAGATAGCAGAGGAGATGACATGTTGGGTAAAAGAAAATGGATTCTCACAAGCTAGATACATGAAGATGAAAAAGACAACTGAAATGTATTGGACATTTGAATAAATTCTGAAGCAGGTCTCGGAGGAGAAGAGGACCCCTTAGGCATAATTCATAGCCAAACTAGATAAGATGGATAGTAGGATAGTGTTACTGTATAATTAGGTGGAATCCCTAGGATGATATGCCATAAAGGTTCATTTTCTAACTCCAAGAAGCCAAAGGATAGGGAAGAAATATTTACAAGGGACATCCACTAAATATAAAAATGGAGGGGGACCTGCAAACCCAATTTTGATTGAGGAGGAGGTAGAGCAGGGATACCATGGAAAACTCTAGACCAAATCATAGGCATAAAAACAAGATCCTTGAGATTAACTCTAGAGTGTACATTTATGTTTCTCTATGTTTCTATATTGACTATGTTCATCATCATAAGAATATAAATATACTTGCTATCCATTGATATAGACAGATAGTCAATAATAGTACATACACAATACTAAGCAATAACTGGTTGAGACACTTTGAAAATATTTTCCTCCACACTCATTCTTCTCCCAACTATAGATATCTCCAAACTTGCGCATTGAGTGAGTGAATTGAGTGAGTGAGAAAATGAGGCGCTAGCCTCTCTTATTTATACTGGCTGGCAGGTGCTAGGGAGGTGTCTCTTCACTGGGCAGGGACGACTTCTTCATCTAGTGGCCAAAACCACTTTAATTAGGCCTCGGGGCCGACTTCTTAATTAGCAGCATATAATTATGGTTTGAATAATCCACAAAAGGGGATTTGGTCATTTACAAATCCTGACATGATCAATCCACAAAAGGGGATTTATCTAATTAATAATAACTCAATAATAAGTAGAATATTCTTTGCAGTTACAATATTTCAACACTCCCCCTTAACAAGAAGTTTATTCTACAATACAACATCATCGGAGAGAGAGAGAGGGTACAAAAATCATCATTGTCTTGAACACTGACTGGCACATCTATAAATCATCGGAAGTTTTTTTTTCTCATCATCAATATCATCATCCATAACATGGAGGTGGAATGGCATCATCATCATCTACATTAACATCAATTAGTATAACACAAATACATCATCATCATCAATAAATGCACAAGGCTCATACAACATCAACAACAACAACAACATCGACAATAAGCTGATATAACATCATATTCAACAAAAGGATGATACATCATCAACAACATCGTCATCATCATCACATCATGAAGGCTGGAGCAACAACATCATTGTCATCATAGAGAAACAAAATGAGGCAGGGGTAACAACATTTTGTGGTACTCTAACAGTCCCTAAGGAGATTCCTAAGAATCATAAGATTACCTAAGATATAAAATCCTAACGGATMTACCATGTGGTACTTTGACAGACCGTCCTTACCGTACCTTCGAGATMTTCCCAAGAATCATGAGATTCCCTAGGATTATAAAAATCCTAACTGAGCTACCACTACTGAACACAATTAGCATATACATGAACAAGTAATCTGACAGATTGTCCTTACCAAAACTTTGAGATTTGTCCAGGGATGATCAATTTCCTGGGATATAAAATCCTAACTGAGCTACCTGTTGTTGGTTAGGATACCATAGTATCATCAAAATCACTCCCCCTTTTGAGGAATGTCCTTTCGAACTATACCAAGCTTGTCTCGAAAGTTCTCAAACTTTACACGAGATAGAGGCTTGGTCAACACATTTTCAACCTGCTCATCTATGCTAACATATTGGAGCTTTATGACTCCTCTTTGCACCATATCACGAATGTAGTGATACCGGATTTCAATATGTTTTGATGTGTCATGGAACATAGGGTTCTATGTCATCTTTATGCATCTCTGGTTATCACATAGAATCACGGTTGTCTTCCATATCTAGGTCAAATAGACCTGTCAAAAACTTTCGAAGCCATATGGCTTCACAACTGGCAGAACATGTAGCAATGTATTCCGCTTTTGCCTTGCTGAGAGGAATACTGGATTGCTTCCTACTCTTCCATGAAGTCATCGTTGGCCCCAGACTAAAAAAAAATCTTGAAGTGCTCTTTCTTTCAGAAACACTTCTAGCCAAATCTGAATCAGTATAACCAATCAGTCTGAAGTCATGATCTCCATTGTAATAGAGACAAAATTCCAACGTACCCTTAAGGTATCTCATCACATGTTTTTCAACAACAAGGTGAATGCGTCTGGGTTCTACCAGATATTGACTCAAGGTGTTCACAACAAAACATATATTTGGCTTGGTGTTCGTTAGATACATCAATGATCCAATGATTTGTCTGTACAGTGTGGCATCAACCAATTTTGATGAAGTATCAACCAAGAGCTTCAACTTTGTTTCCATGGGTGTGTTCATGTATTTACACTCCAACATATCAAGCCTCTTCAATATTTCAACAGTATACTTACTTTGGTTAAGGAATATCTTCTTTGGGCTACACCAAACTTCGAGACCTAGGAAATAATGCATCAGGCCTAGGTATTTCATCTCAAATTCTACAATGAGCTTCTTCTTACAATCAATGGTGAGATTTTCTTCTCCAGTTAAGAATAAGTCATCCACATAAAACAATATAACTAGCTCATCATTCATAACCTTGAATTAAAGGTTAAAATAATATCTCCTCTTGGTAAAGCCCAAGCTCGTCAGGAAACTGTCAATTATTCCATACCAAGCTCTAGGAGCTTCCTTCAACCCATACAGAGCCTTCTTCAACTTGCAGACATGTGCCTTTCTATATTCAACCTCAAACCCTTGAGGTTGTTCTATATACACTTCTTCTTCAATGACACCATTTAAGAAGGTTGTTTTCACATCCATCTGGTGTAACTTCCACTTCATCTTAGCTGCAAGGGATATGATGGTTCTGATAGAAGTGTGTCTTACTACATGAGAAAATGTATCTTCAAGTCAATGCCTTCCTTTTGAGAAAATCTACGAGCCACAAATATTTCTTTATATTTCTCAATACTTCCATCAACAACATGTTTTATCTTATATAGCCATTTGGAAGATACCACATCTTTACTCTTCGGTCTGGGAACAATTTCCCATACATCATTATTTATAATGGATTGGTATTCTCATGTCATGGAATTTGTCCATTATTTATTCTGAATGGCTTCTTCAAAGAAAGTAGGCTCCTTCTCTATAAGATCAATCATCAAAGCCATGTAACTGGAGAGTGGCTTAGGTTTCTTGATCTATCTCATGGTTCCTTCTGGGGCACCATACTTCTCTCCATCTTGAATAAGTTCCCTTTCCCATGTTGGCTTTCTCTTGTGAGAGATCTTCATTTGGGGAGGTTCTTTAGATTCTATCATGTCATGATCTTCTGGAATCTCCTCATCAGGGGAAGTTGTGACTTCCCTCACTGGTTCTGCAACTCTGGGAGCTACATTTTCTTCTTCATATACTTCTTCAAGATGGAATCTAATTGATTTATTGAGTGCTACATATTCATCAAAGGTTACATCTATATTGATCTCAATATGATGGTAACCTGGTATGTAAATTCTGAAGGCCTTGGAGACCTCACAATATCCAACAAATATTCCCTTCTTTCCTGAAGGGTCCAACTTGGTTCTCTTCTCTTTCAGAATGTGTACACATACTAGACAACCAAATATTTTGAGATGACTTACTTCTGGCTTCTTTTCAGAGAACATCTATTCGAGGGTTTTGAACCCAAGTGAACTATGGGATAATCTATTTTGTACACACATTGTTGTTCTTGTTTCTTCTTCCCATAAGTGCATTGGAATATCTTGATCATGGATCATAGTCTTCACTGATTCCATTATAGTTCTTCTCTTTCTTTATTCTACACCATTTTTTTGAGGATTGTAGGGAGTGGTGAGATCCTTCTTAATCCCTGCATCTCTGCAAAATATTACAAACTCGTTTGAGGTGTATTATTTTCCATTATCTATCATGAGTATCTTGATATTTCTTTTAGAGAGATTCTCTATCAAGTCTTTGAATTCATTGAATTTACCAAATACTTCATCTTTTGATTTCAAAAAGTAAACCCAGGTTTTGCGAGAATAATCATCAATGAATGACACATAGTATACATACCCACTAAGAGAGCTTGATGGCATTGAGCCACAAACATCTGAGTGGATGAGTTCCAAGACTCCTTCTGCTTTACTCTTGCTCTTCGAGAAATGATTCTTTATGTTCTTTCCTTGTGCACATCCCTTGCACACACCTTCATGATCATTTGAATTATGGTATAATTGTGAATAGCTTGATCACATATGGTAATGCCTTGTAGTTGATGTGAGCTAGTATTCTATGCCAAAGTTCACATGGACTTTCAACGGAATGAGTCAAGGCTACATATGAGTGACCTTTTAGCTTATACAAGCCACCTTCTTCTGTTCCAATAAAAAATGCATCTTCTATGGTTTTTACTTTAGGAAACATAAGAACTTCTCCATCTATGAAAGAAAATTTGAAGCCTTTCTTATCTAAAGATGAGATAGAAAATAAGTTCTTTGTCAAAACTGGTACATATAGTACATATTTCATTTTCATTGGGGTCCCTGAATCAAGTTTGTAATTGGACTCTCCCACACCTTTGATAGGGTATTGGTAATCATCTCCAAGTGTAAATTTATGGGGAAATTTATTTCTGTAAGGCTAGAGAGAATGTCACTCTGACCTGTCATGTGCTTGGAAGAACCACTATATATGAGCCAAGTATCCTCACCAGGTGACACTGATCCTGAGAGGGAAGAGATTAAGACACAGTCTTCAATATTTTATTTAATCATCTTTGGGGTGGTTCTTCATCTTCAATTGTATGGGCATGGTGCCTTTTTTTTTCCCTTATTGTATCCTTCTCTTCTAGCTAGACAATTCTTAGAAATATGTCCCATCTTATCACAATGGTAACATTGACAAGAGGAGAAATATTTTTCTCTTCTTTGACGTTTATGAAACTTCTGGAATCTCCTTGAAGGGTGAGATTCTTTATGTTGATGAGTCTCTTTCTGGAAGTGAGACCTCTTCTTTCCTCCTTTTGTATGAGAAGCTAGGGCTTGATCTTCATCTCTTGATAACACTGCTTCTCGGTTGGCTACTCTTGCTTCTTCTTGAACACATTCTTCCCATAAGCTATCTTAGTGGAGTTTCTCCTTCCTTGCACAGATGGTTTGGATGAAGGAACCCAAGGCCTTGTGAGACCACTAAGAGCTCTCATTATGAGTTCATCCTCATCTAGTTTGTCTCCAATTTCTTCTAGTTGTTCCTTGAATTGAGAGATTCTAGAGAAATAGTCATGGACCGTTTATCCTTTCTGCATTCTTGCACTTTTGTGTTGATTTCTTAGATTCATCTTCTGGTTGATGTTCTTTCCTTCATACATTCTGGTTAGGGCATCAAAAATTTGTTTTGGATTTTTCTTTGAAGCCACTTGAGGGATCAAGTGATCTTTAATGGAGTCTGCAATGATCCTTTTGGTCCTAACCATATCCTTCTTGTACTTTTCTTTAGCTACAACTTCTTTGGGTTCTCATACATCTTCCTTTATGAATTTTGCATGGTCATTCTCTTCAAGAATGAGTGTAATCCTATACTTCCAGGCACATAATTTTTCCACACCTTCTAACTTGTCAACAAGCTTAGTGCTTGCAGACATCTTGACCTGGAGCTGGGAAAGTGACCAAAAATTGAAAGTGCTCAGAATTTAAATCTGAACTTACCAGGAGGTGCGCTTGGATGAGGCGAGAGGCTGGTGCAGTCTATTTTCTGAAAAATCCAAACTTTACCCCTTAAAACTGAGCTTGCGGAAATCTGGACTGGTACTTCTGGTATTGGTTCTGGTTTCCTGGTTTTCTGGTTTTTTGGTACGAGTGAAAACTATGGTTTCACTCTCTGGGAGTTTTTTCCACTGGAAAGTGCACTCAAGATGCCAATGAGCTCGCTAGGCTAGGGCACACTTCCTTGATGAGTTTTAGGATGAAATTCTTTTCCAATAAAAAACCCTAATTTTCTTGTACAAAAACAATGACGCTTTTTCTTATCCAATGAAAGGTGCTCTCTTTAGTATATCTCTGATACCATGTTAAGTTTTTAGCTATTATTAGGTTTATTTTCAATTTACTAGATATTTATAGCATAGGTAGGATCACTGAGAGAAAAAAAAATCACAAGATACACAACATTTATCCTGGGAAAACCTGATGGGGGAGAAAACCCAACAAAACTTCTTTAATATAGATTTCCAATACAATGCTAAGATAAAATACCAAATAATAGAATAACCAAGACTGAGCAATGCACATCTCTCTTCCTTCTTCTTCCAACTGCAACTATCTCTAAACTTGCGCACTGAGTGAGTGACTTGAGTGAGTGAGAAAATGAGGCACTAGCCTCTCTTATTTATACTGGTTGGCAAGCACTAGGGAGGTGTCTCTTCACTGGGCAAGGGTGACTTCTTCATCTAGTGGCTAAAACCACTTTAATTAGGCTTGGGGTTGAATTCTTAATTAGCAACATATAATTAGGTTTTGACCAATCCACAAAAGGGCATTTGGTCATTTACAAAGCCTGACATGATCAATCCACAAAAGGGGATTGATCTAATTAATAATAACTCAATACTAAGTAGAATATTTCAACAAATAGAAGGTTCCACTTCTAGAAAGATATTCCTCCAAAATGTTCTCTACAATTTTGAAATAGTATAAATAGGAGTAGAAAGTATGGAAGAGTTATCTCTTGAGAATCATTTTGTATTTGAGCTCTTTTTTGTTGGAGGTTGCCCCCTTGAAGAGGCAAGTGAACCTGACTTTCTATATAATAAAGGTATCCTTTATGGAATCAATTGTGTCATTGTGCTCTATTTTTTTATATCTTTTTGTTGATAATTGTTATAATAATTATGTTTCTTCTCTGCTTAATATATTTGGTACCTTACAAGTGGTATTAGAGCACTTTCCTCTACATAATTTTAGACAAAAACATTCCAGGATAGAGACATTGATTTAGGAGGATCTAGAATACCTCAAAGTTCAAAGGTATCAAAACTCCATGCAAAGGTTTCCATGATGAAGAGATCGACGAGAGATTTCCAACAATGCTTGAACGAGGTCAAACAAATTTTGTATGAAAAATTTATGGCCTTCGAAAGTTGAAGGAAAAACAGGTGCAAAGGCTACCACGTGGCACACCCAAGGTTTGACACGTGGTACACCCAGATATTGACACATGGCTGTACATATCATGATGGGACACTGTACGGCTTGTGACATGGAAGTTGACTATGTAGTTGATGTGGCAAGGTATGGTGCTGACACGTGGAAAGATATGGCGCTGAAAAATGCAAGGTTTGACAATGCCACGTGGATCTTCTAGAATTTTGGAAACCATAAACCTTATATTATTTAAATAATAATGATCCCATATATTATTTAAATAAAATGGAGACCGTGAACCATATGAAGGTTTTATCCATTTAAAGAGGTGATATGAGGATTTCGTGCGATTTGAACCATGATTTTCTTTACTAAACTCCAAAATTTTGCACGCTACATCCACAGTAATCCCCTGTGAAATATGGAGAACATAAGAGGGTCAAGTATTTCAAGAATATTTGGCTCACAAAGAGCATCATGTCGCATAGATGAGACTCGAACCTATGTGGAGAGGAGAAAAATCCCCACCCCAACCAATTGAGATACAACCACTTGATACACACACACATGCATATGGTTATTATTATATTTCTATTTGTTAGATCATATATTATATGGTTTAATATACCATATAATTTTAGTTTATCAAATATTCGATGACCATAAAAATTGGATCGAATAATATTGAACCTTTGACCCTTATATAAGAAAGGTATTTCACCATTGTATTACATGGTTCATTTGTAATAATTTCTATGGTATTTTTTTCAAATGCAGAGGTATTTCCTCCATAAAAGACCATAGAAAAGATGTATATGAGCTATTTTATCCCTCTTAGTATATTATAAAGGGGAGAAAGATAATTCCATAGGTTTTTTGGAAGACATTGTGTTGTATTAAAGCAGAATACCAACTAATGAGATTGAATATATTGATGTAATTTTCCATTTTTGCATCATAATTGAAGAGGCCACTCCATTGGAAGCAGACCCGAAGATGTAGCCCACACTGGGTGAACTCCGTTATCAATATCGTTATGTCATTCTTATTTCTTTGTTGATTATTAATTTTGATCATGGTCTTTTATGTGTTTAATGAACTCGGTTTCCACATTCTTTTAAGAAAATTAGCATTTTAAAAGATCTAGATCAAGTTTGGTATCATAGCTAGCAAACTAGTTTGATGTGGTTTTTGAGTGTGGATGTTTTCTAGGTCTAGAATCAAGAAGGAGAAGGTAAACTTGAGGTTTATAATCATGAAATTGGATCAAGGAGATTTACTTGAAGAGGAGAGAGATGGCCACACCAAGGAAAACAAATACTTTTAACTCTGAAGAGGATCTCTTCAAGGAATTCAATTTGATGAAGGAAATGGTGGAAGAGATCTACAATGATAGAGGACAATGAAGAGGAGAAGGCACAGGTCAAGTCAAGAATGAGGATGATATTCATCCACAAAATTCACCTCGTCCTTATCTTCCTCTTTCTTCGTCTGCTCTCTTTCCTTCTCATTCCCCTTCTCTGCCTCAGTCTCCATCTCATCATGAGAAGATTTCTTCAAAGAAGCCATTGTTAAAGTTGGATGTCAAATTCGACTTTTCCATGTATAATGGTGAGCTTAATGTAGAGAGATTATAAAATTGGATTCGAAAAATAAAAGTTTACTGTCATGTTTAGCAGATTGATGAAGAAGTGAAGATTCAATTGTCCTATCTTCGGCTTGAAGGTACAACACTGGTTTGGTGGGAAAGTAAACTTAAATAAGGTGTTAAAAAGAATGGTAAGATTCTTTCATCTTGTTCTGAATTCACATCTACATTAAAGAAACAGTTCTATCCTTTAGGATATACACATAAATCAATCATGGAATGGAAAAGTTTGAGACAAGGAAAAGGGAAAAGTGTGCAAAGTTTTACTGAAGTGTTTAGGAAGAAAGCATTGGCTTTAAATATTCCATTATATTCTCAAGAAGCTCTCCTAAAATACATTGGTGCTTTACATAGATATATTCACCATACTATTATTTTATTTAAACCTACTAATCTGGATGAAGTATGTGTCCAAGCCACTCATATTGAATCCTAGGGAAAGAATGTGCAAAGTGATTTCACAAAGAAGCATCCATCCAATTTCACTAAGGGTAAATTCAAAGGAAAAGGGAAAGGAAAAAAGGTGGCTAAAATAAAGAAAGAAGAAGTGAAGCCTACATGCTCTCATTGCAAAAAAGAATGGCATGATGATGCTCATTGTTGGAAGATACATCCTGAGCTAAGGCCTAAAAGGTTTGGAGGCAAAGGAAAGAAAAAGACTGTTGTCACGGTACAACAATATTTGGGGTTTGATTCATGGGATGAAAAAATGTTAAGAACCAAATACCAATATAGCATAGAAAAACCTCGGAAAAAGTACTCAACGCCTTGAAAAGGAGATAATTTTAGATAATAAGCCTCTTCGAGGGGGCAACCTCTTTTTACCCCACTTAAATGTTCAAGTACAAGATGATTCAAAATGAAAATGTCTACTTGGTATATATAGGAGACTAGGAGGTATAATTACAACTAATGGCCTAAAGCCGACATAAACAAAATAACATTACTAATATAATATGCCCC
Source organism: Picea sitchensis (assembly GCA_010110895.2). Taxonomy (NCBI): domain Eukaryota; kingdom Viridiplantae; phylum Streptophyta; class Pinopsida; order Pinales; family Pinaceae; genus Picea; species Picea sitchensis. Next base: position 22,175 of record SNQJ01S0119782.1, read on the forward strand.
AATTAAGGGGTACTGAGCCAATATTAGGGCTTAACATGCCCCTCCCATTGAGACAAGTGTTGTCTGCAACACTTGAGTAAGTCTGGATGCTTCTGTATAAAAGAATCATCTTCCCAAGTGGAATCTTCAACCGGTAGTTTCCTCCATTTAATGAGATACTCTGAAATGGATCTATTCCTCAGCTGGCGAATTCTTGTGTCAGTGATGGATTTAGGTTCCAATATGATTTGTCCTTCCTCGTCAAGTTCTGGAAATATAGTTTGAACCGGGATCTTGTCGCCCATAACCTTATTTAAGCATGAAACATGGATAACTGGGTGTACTCGTGAAGATGCAGGCAACTCTAATTTGTATTCCATAGTACCAATCTTTTGCAACACCTTATAAGGGCCATAGTACTTTGGTGATAATTTATTATCCTTCTTGGCTTGCTTGAGGGACATCTATTTGTATGGTTGTAGTCTTAAAAACA
>SNQJ01S0119782.1:23896-49949 GCA_010110895.2 Picea sitchensis
AAAATGTCTACTTGGTATATATAGGAGACTAGGAGGTATAATTACAACTAATGGCCTAAAGCCGACATAAATAAAATAACATTACTAATATAATATGCCCCAATTAAGGGGTAATGAGCCAATATTAGGGCTTAACAAAAAAAAAATCACAACTATAGGAGTGCAAGGTAAAAAAATCTTCTCATGCTAGTGTTATTTCTTCAATTCAATATCCTAATTCTGAAAGGAGAAGAAGTGAGATTTTTCACATAAGGGTAATAATTAAACATACAAAAGTTGATACTCTTTTTTATACTAGTTCCCAAGTAAGTTTGATATCTTAAGCAATTGTCAAGAAACTAGGATTGGAGAGAAAACCTCATAAGAAACCTTATCCTCTCGATTGGTTATGTGATGATGCAAAGCTACAAGTAACCAAATAGTGTAAACTCATATTTTATATCACTTCTAAATTTGTTGATGAGGTTGAACTAGATTTAGTTCCTCTTGATATTTGCAGCATGGTATTGGGAATCCCTTACTTGTTTGATAGAAAAGTCATTTTCTTCAAGGAGGAGAAAAAATATCACCTCACTAAATATGGATTTGAATATATTGTAAGAGCACACATCATGAAGACTAACTTATGTCTTGTTAGCGCAGGGCAAATGAAGAGGCTTATAAATGCTAGAAAAAACTTTGTACTCATGATTGTGAAAGCCAAAGATGTTGGCAAATATGATTCTTTTCAGGGTTGTGATCCTTTTCGTAGTAGCGTACATCGAAAGGCTACAGAGCATGCTCAAGCATCGGGAAGTAGCGCAACAACGAAAAATCTTAGGAAGAAAGAAACAATGTCAAGGGTGGAAGTATAGGGAAATGACAAGAATAGAGAACCATCTTAGCCTGAAGAGGAGGATGCATAGAAGAATAATACTGGGGAAAAACCATCATAGAAGAAGAGAACTGCAACGCAAGAGGAGGAAACACAAAAGAAAATAAAATACCATAAGAAGCCTCCAGTAATCACAATTACAAAGGACAATGTCGAGCTAGTGGAAGACAAAGTCTAGGACATGGGAGAAAATGTTGTACATGTAACAAAGGCGCAGAGGGAGGAGATCATGGATGAGTTGGTGGAAGACCATGATACTCTAAAAATACTACATATTACTATAATGCAATGATTTTCAATGCAACCAATAGAGAATACACAACAAGCACCTGCGCATAAGGAACATGAAGAAACAATTCAGATAGTGGTGCAGGGAAGCAAAACCTTCTAGGTAAAAAAAAAGATGTTGAGAGTTGATGAGGAGACATCATGAAATCTTGTTGGGGACATAGTCCAACTTGAGTTGGGTATGGCACAGATACCTACAAAGGCACTATACAAACTCCAAGCAAGTGTGATACAAGAAGTCCAATCCAGATCCTGCGCAGATGCTACCAACTTAGAAGTTGGCAGGGAGGTTGGAAAAGTGCTACAAATTACATGTGATCAGTTGACCATGGAGAAGGAGGAGGAGAAGAGACATGAAGATAAATTGGAAAAGGGATTGACATAAGTCGATAACAGCCTACCAGAATGCACACAGGATCCAGAAGTCACACCATAATGGCAGTTTCAAAGGATTGTGCAACTCATGGAGAAATACAAGCAGGAGATTACAGAGCTCACCGAAACATTGAATCCTACTACACCTACAAATTTCTGAGAGAAAATAGAACATGATGTTACTGCACACATTGAAAATATTGCGCAAGAAGCTAAGGTCGTGGAAGAATTATATGACAAGAATGCTCAAATGTGGATCAACATGGAAGAATATGAGAAAATACAATAACTTGACCAGAAGCAAGAGAAGATAACTACAGACATTCAGGACTTAAAGCAGTAGCAAAAGGCAATGACCATCCTAGAGAAGATGAGGAGTGCGTAGGATATGAAGAACCTACAGGTAGATTTGAAGGATGCACATGAAGACAAGCTTGCAAGACAAGCTCAGTTGAAGCCATTACATCAAGAAGAAGAGGGGATGATTGAAAAAAATACAAGCTGAGAAGGGAAAAATCGAGCAAATACATGCAGAATGTAGCACAGTGGTGGTAGAGCACATTACCACGCAGAGTGTGGAAAAACTAGTAGAATAGAGCACACAGGTTAAAGAGAAAGTCACTCAATTGGAAAAAGGTGTTCCGGGAGTTGCAGCTAGCCATCCAAAATGTCAACTAAGGATAAGGGGCTCGTGGATAGCAACATGTTAGTGTTGGGGGCTTGTTGGAACATGATTATTTTCAGAGAGAAAATCATGTTTTTGGGCACATGCCTATATTGGGAAAGAGAAGCCTATTTTTTGAGTGCATGCCATATGCGGCGGAAAAGCAACATGCATAAGAGGAAATAAAATAAACATGCATAAAAGGAAGGAAAATCATCATGCGAAAGATGGAGGAAAAGCAATGTGGCACACATGCAGACAAACCTATCCATGTTAGGGTTAGGGTTTTGGACATGAATGTAATGGCTATGAGCTAATATAATAGTATAAATAAGGCTTAGGAGGTCTAGTAGAGGTTGTTCATTGGTTGGTTGGTCAAAGAGATATAATTTTGGTCTGAACAAGATATTTTTTTAGGGTTAGGTAACATGATGTGGAGACTGGTGTGGTCTAGTCCATCTCACAGAGGGTACTTACCCTCCTTTTTTATTGTAAGCCTGAAGAATGTAATGTGCACAACGTAGATTTCGAGGAATGATGAATAAAAGAGAAGAAGAGACCGATCTTTATGGACGTAGCCCCAGGGGGGGTGAACCACGGTAAATATACTATGTTAATGTGTCTGAATGATTGTTTTACTATTATGTTATGTATTAGTTAAATAATGAATGGTTAACTTAGATTATAACACCATGCATGCATAGTTTGATTAATTAATGAATACTAGATTTAAATGAATGGATAATAATGTTGGTGCATGAGGAAAAGGAACATAGTACAATCCCAATCCCTTCCCTAACTACAGACACCTAAGTCATGCAGCCCCCCATAATCTATCTCGAGTGAGACTGCATCTTGCACTCTGTGCCCAACGTTTCCTTCTTGTTTACCAGGAGGGCCGATAGTTTGTGGGTTCTATTGGAAAACTTTGAGATCAGAACCTGGGTCATCCCAAGAATCCAACAATATTACATTGAAACAAAAGGATTAGTAAAATATGTTCATCATTTGATAGCAAGAATCCCTATCAAACTATATATTAGATTTTCCTTATGTATACCCAAGAAAGAATTCTTCTCATCCTCAATGAAATAACTCTTCTTTTATTTTATAGACTTTCTAAGTTATTTACAAGAAAAGAGACAAAAACTCTAATGCAGGAAAATAAACCCTAATGCATGAAATACAATGAATAAGTAGGAACATAAACCTTTTCTCTCTCAATATAAATGAATCTATAGTAAAAATGATAAAGATGATGACAACTTAAGATCTAAGGATATTGAAAAACAATGAGTTTGGTTATGAAATATAAAGATAATATTTCTTCATTTTTAGTTGCTTTAAGTAATCAAACACAATAGGTTAGGCTAGGAAGTCAAATCCCTAGATTTTCTCTCCCTTACTCAAAGAAATGATTGATGGGAGTTCATTTACCTATAACATGATTCAATGTGTTGAGACATGGCTAAGTCTAAGGGGACTTTAATGATAGAGTATAAAAGAATAGATACATATGAGAACCCTCTCTTGTCTTTCAATGTTGCTACACTACCAAAAATCATCTATAGAACATGGTGTAGTCACCCCATCATCACAGGATTTTCTCCACTTCTAGCGAGTGTCCATATCCCTGGTGGAAATACCTGCATTTCCCAATTGAATTTCCTTTCACCATCTCAATTTGTATTTTTCATTTTATTTTTATTAATGCTATAAGAATGCTCAGATGGGGGAAATAAATATGTTTTAAAACACAAAGGGATGATTCCTATTAGTGAATATGTGTTGGATATTCCCATGTAATAAAGTATACCCATTTAAATGTGTCCAACCCCACAACCTTAACACTATCTCTCCACATAGACTAGTTATCCTTTAATTATGTGTGGATATGGAACCTTGAGTAATTTAAGATGACTAACTTCAAATTTTGACATCCCATCCAGTTCCTAGGACATGATTACAAAAATAATAATCCTTTCAACCTAATCATGAGGAAACATAATATTTTAAATATGTTTACCAATCTCATCATGACAACATACTAGGGGTATAGTCATCACTCAAGGATATCATTGACACCAAGACTCTGTGATGATGAGAGAGAAAAATTTTATAATCCCACTCTTCTTCTTTATTATATTTTATTTTCAAACTCTATTATACCTCTATCAAAACCCTAATGTATAAATGAAATCCACTGTGACATAAATTATGTATCCCATATAGCCTTCAATGGTGTAATTTTGATTGGGAACTCCAGCATAAACAAGAAGTTTTACCCAATAATGATCAGAACTGACTAATGAATTTTTTCTTTCAAATATTAAGTGTTGAGCTAAGGTTTGATATTGATTTATAGTCTATGGCTTTGATGGATGGTTCTATTCATAAATTTAGTTGTGAGGAGGCTCGAGTTTCTTTGGTAATGTCAGTTTATTGGACTTTGGAGATGAGCTCTCAAATCATGTAAATGTTTTCACCTTGCTCCCTTGCTGTGAACCACGATCTTTTCATCCTTTACTCAGACGACGAAATTAATGATGATGGAGCCGAATGAGATTGAGAAAAGGAAGTCATTGATATTGTGCATGAGGCGGTTATGAAGAATATAGTGTTCACACTTTCTTCCAATGTGAATTGTGATGTTGTACACAATGTTCCAACTATCACTGATAGTACTTCAGGGTTACAAGAAGAAGTTGGAATAAATCTACAACCAATGCAGGGATTTGAATGTTTTGAAAATCCAATGATTGAAGGCGTACCTTTAGCCAATGATAGGGATGTCTCAATGTGGTAACAATATGTTAAGTGCCATGACACAAAAAATATGTTGTTCCTCAGGTTGTTCATAGCTAGGGAACAATGCCAAGGAACCCTAAAGTATGTACAATAAAAAAACTAAGCTATTGCTTATTTATGTACATGTCTTCCTACCTTGAATATAAAAAATAGTGAGTTTAGGTAAAATCATATTTCCAATGTAACCAAAGATTCATTTTGTTAACAACAATGAAACTATGAATATATTTGGTGAAAAAAAACATCAACTTGCATAATGGTGACCAAAAACACATATTTTAAATGTCTATAAGCAATTGATGTTTCTAATAGAATAGACTCCAACCAAGCTCCAATTGGATCTTCAAATTTGTTAATGTGAAGCTTGTAGTTCATCGAGATAGATAAAGGCACATTCTCATTTTGCATATGAAGTGGAAAACTAGTTGCAACCATGTATCTCCCTTCTTCATCTATGACTCTGTTGACATCTACTTCTCCTTCAAAATGTTGTGAGATGTCTCCTTTATTTTCTAACCCTTCAAACCTTTTCAATATTTGTCTCATTTGTATGAATTTGTTTGTTGGTAAGCTTTGAAAAAAGTTTTCAACATAATCCCTTATGTAATCATTGTCTTATAAACATTGAGGTATACTCTCCTTATCATATTGTATGTTAAAATAATGAGAAAATATTAATATTATACTAGTACTACTATTTTTCTCATCACATGTCAAAGAATTTGAATGTTCATTAGTTTTATAATCATGAAGAGAATACAAGGTTAAATCAACATTATAAAACATATTATTATGTATCAAACCCTTTGTATCTTTAGTGGAAATTTCATAAAATGTACATTCCTTTTCTCATTCAAAAGCTTGAGTTACTTGTTGATTATCAACTTGCTCTTCAGATGGGATTTTATTACTGACATAGGTTGGTTCATTGCTGGAATTTTCTGTGAATGATAAAAGAGAAACATAGTCTTCATGTTTATGAAAATCAACATAATCATCATAATCATCATACCTAGGTTGATTTCCTAAAATTTCTAAAGGTGTTGCTCGAGAAGTTTTATGTTCTTCAATGCTTGAATCAACCACACAACTTTGTGTTTGATATTTATCTTGACTACTAGCCTTTTGAACAGAAAATTCTTGATAATAGTTATGATGAAAAGCATTTTCAAATGAATATGAATTTAAATATTTTTTAATTGATGCTGAAATGGATGAGCTCTGAAAATCATATGCATCAAAATCATTATAAAACTCATAAACAAGTGAGTTGCTATAAAACTTTGTAAAAAATAATGAATAATTATGCCCTTCTTCATTAACAACTCGGTCCTCAAAAAGATTTGAGACAACAATTTCGCCATCACAAAAATATGACTGCAATATATCTTTACAAGATTCAACATCTAAATTTTCATATTCATCATACACAGGTTCAACATTTGCAAGTTCAGAAATATGCCTATTTTCATAATCACTATTAAAAGATTCAAGACTATGTTTATATTCAATCATTTCTTGAGAAACAATGTTATACAAATGTTCTTTAAGTTCTTTATGAGTGCATAAGTCCTCGTGTAATTTCTCAGATATAATAGGAGTACAATATTGATGCACATATTGAAATTGATTTTCAACAATATAATCTTATAATCTCTTTCAACTTTATAAGAAAAATCACTTGTTAGAGATTTATCATGCAAATATTGAAAATCATCATGAATAGGTCTACTAATGTAAGGATTACTATAAATCAATTGTGATGTTGATAAGTCTTCTTATTCATTATCTAACACATTGTAAGTACCATTCGTTTTTGTTTCTTGAACCGACTCTTGAATATGATATGCTTCATAACGATTCATAACAAAAAAATAATTTATTAACCTTTTTACACTTATTACCAAAGATCTGACCTAAGTTTGATGTTCACAATCATTTTGTTGTAATACTAATTCATCAATGGTCATATCTTTATGTAGACTTTCATTAACTTCTGTTTCTATCCCTTGCTCATATATTTTTTTATCATTATAACGAGAAGAAATAATGGACCTTTATAATAAAATACATTATAACTTATTGAATTTTGAAAAAATCCAGGGACAAAATTTATTACAACAGATTGTGTTTTAGTATCCCTATCATCATGTGGAATTCTTGAAACTTCTGAAGGTATTTTCAAGTACTCTCTATGGGTAGTTAAAACTTATAAATATTCTTCATGTTTTTATTGGGAATTAAGCCTTTGTTTAGTATCATAGAGAAACTATTCTACAAATCTTTGTTTATCCTCTATATCAAAGACTTTATAATAATCAAAATAATGAGCAAAAGTAGAAAACAAATCAATATTTTTCTCTTCAAAAATATCAACATATTCTGTATCTATAAAAGATTCAAGAATTATTCGAAACTCTTGATCAATATCATGGAAATAGGAAAAATTATCTTGATCATAGTTTTGATTTTGGTCATTAGGAACATGAAAATAAAGTGTATCTTGTAAAGAATTTTGATAACTACTTTCTTGCTTAAATTCATTATCAACATATTCTTTATCTTCTTCACTGAGATAGGAGTTATGTTCTATTTCAGATTATTCATTACAACAATGTTTAAAAATAAGATCAACTTGATATATTAACCTACAATGATAGTGGAAGCATGCATGCAAATATTTTAAAGAAGAAATACTAGCAAAAGGAAGACCTCTAAACCATTTTCAAGCATCTCTTTCCAAAGATGATCCATATTATTTTCAACATGAAATGAGAGCGGAGATATAATAAATAAATGTACAGATATATCGTGGATATCCAATAATATAACATAAATGTATCATGGATGCAACCATAAAAACAAAGATACAGTAATACACAATTTTCTATTAATGAGCAAAAATGTACAAAGACTGTAAAAAAACAGAGTGGAAGACTCGCTAGAATGGTGGTAGCTTATTTCTGAGAAGAGATGTGATGGCTACTCGCATTTGTAAGAAGATGATTTTACAATGAAGCTCCAAATTATTTTTTATTATAAAGAAAATCCAAAGCCCTAACCCCGAAAGATGAAAAGCCAACAGTTTTGTGGACCCCGTTTTGGGTAGTTTGGTGTATGAACTTCTCGGGGGCGTAACTTTGGAATATGATCTTTGTTTGGGGCACACGATAGCTCGTTGGAAATTTATCGTCGAGGAGATTCATTTGTGGGGCTCAATCAAATCCTTTGGCTAGCATTGAGAATCTAGATCCCAAAAAACCTTCATTTAGGCCCTCAAAATGGCCCCGGAAGTTAAAAACTGCTAAAAATAGTAAATTACCAAAATTGTCAAAAAATTATTTTGAGCCAGTTGGAAAAGGCAGGTGGCCACCAATATCCACCCAGATAAATCCTCCCTCCTTAGGAAGAAATGGCATCCATTGCGTTTAGTTCCTAGGAGAGAGGAAAAAACGTTTGTTGAATCTGCATCTTGATGAATTGCTTACCTTGTTGKAGAAGTTGCACTGCTTATCTTGTTGAAGGTTGTCACGAACCAGTGGCTGGAAAGGTTTGAAATTTTTARCCAGTATGAATACATGAGATGCATTTGTGCAGAAGGAATATTTACACTTTGCTGCAATCTTGTCGACCTGCTTTTGTTGGATAGAAGGTGCTTGGGTCAAGGCTGTAGTKCTTGGAGTATACTTYTGTTCACCTTTTGAACAAATTATGAAAAAGATGAATTTTGTAGTATGAGATACTATATTGCGGCATTGTTTAGGTGGGACAGTAGTTGGAACTACCTCTGGTATCCTGTAGAGATGACCCCCCAAAGTAACAATGACACTACGGGGTCGAGACTCATAGATAACATGGCACTTCCACATATATGGCTGGACCAAGAGAACATCATAGACATACAGTGGGGAAACATAACATAATACCTCATCCTTGAAGGGATGGATGCCATATGACAATTGGCACTGCTGGATGATACGAAGATCTCGTCTTTGGCGAGGCCACCTGATGTTGTATGGCTATGGGTGTGGTGTTGTTGACAATCCCAATTGTTTGATGACCTCTGCTGAGATGAGGTTTTTCTGGATTCCGCTATCAACAATAAAATGCAGTGGGGTCCCCTTCACCCACATTTTTGAATGAAAAATTCACTCCCCCTCTTCAGGATCTGTTGGTTCTTCCAGTTGAATTGTTGCGGTCATGACAATAGTAGTGGGGTCTATGTTGATGATCTCTCTTCTATCAATATTTTTTGAATCAAATTCCAAATCAGGGTTCGGCTCTTTATCTTTGATCTCCGCCACCAATGACTATTTTGAGCAACATTATTCGGTGTTGTGCCATGGTATTTTGTGGAAATCTCACCATTTTCTAGTTTCCTTTTTCGTCTTTCCGTGACCCTTCTTTTCCTATGGCTTAGACTGGTTTTCAGGAGACTTTTTGTTAGGGTCGTCTTTATCATACTTTGGTTGTTGCAGATTTGTAAACCCGAAATCTCGTTTGTTCTGGTGCTTAAATGTCTACTAGATTTTAAAAACATATCGATAAGCAACACCAAGTGATGAGATGTACAAAAAATCCATTTCAATTTGGATGTATATGTGTAGAGCCCCACGGTATTTCAGAATCAAATGTTGCTCAGAGTCTTTGATACCCAAATTTTTGCGCAAGGTATGAAAGGTATTGGTGAAATCCAACACTACTTGGCCCCTATCTTGATGCATCATGGTCCATCTCATGTACTGGTGTTCATAGTTTCCAACAAGGTAATATTGTTCCTTCACCACATCCACGAAAAAATAACAAGTGGTCTTGACCCATATATTCCAGACTCCTCTGTGGAAATTTTATCCCAGTACGTTTCCCACCAATGTTTGACATGGGGGAGATACTTAAGGAGTGCGAAGGTGATCTTTTCCCTATCGGAGAAATTATGAACAGAGAAATAACCTTCTAGTAGATTTAACCATTTTTCTAGGGCATCCGCATCTATCTGACCTTCAATACGGGAATGTAAAAATTAACTTGTACCTTGAAATGAGAGGTGCCTCCAAAGTGGTTTCTTGATGAAGACGTGTCTGTTTCTATCGGAAATCATTGGAGGATGTGGGAAAAATTCTCCATCATCTCGTCCCTCTATCGTGTGAGAGCTTGCTCAAGCAAAAGATTGATAGAATCTTTTGCCTTGTCATTTTTCTTTTCTTTCTCCATGGAGGGTTTATTGGGCATGAACGAGCTATTTCCCTCAATAGAGACATTCTCAAGACCCAAATTTATATACTCGGACCTTGTCGGGGACATGCACTAAAAAACGATCAAGAGCAGCCTGTTCTGATACCACTGATCTAGATTATTTCCAGCACGAAATGAGAGCAGAGATATAATAAATAAATGTATAGAGATATCTCGGATATCCAATAATATAACAAAAATGTATCAGAGATGCAACCATAAACACATAGATACAGTAATAAACAATTTTCTATTAATGAGCGAAAATGTACAAAGACTGTAAAAATACAGAGTGAAAGACTCGCTAGAATGGTGGTAGCTTATCTCTGAGAAGAGATGTGATGGCTAATCGCATTTGTAAGAATATGATTTTACAATGAGGCTCTAAAGGAATTTTTATCATAAAGAAAATCCAAAACCCTAACCTCGGAAGATGAAAAGCCAACAGATTTTTGGACCCCATTTTGGGTAGTTTGGTGTATCAACTTCCCGGGGGCGTAACTTTGGCATACGATCTCCGTTTGGGGCGCACGATAACTCGTTTGAAAGGTATATTCGAGGAGATTAATTTTGGGGGCTCAATCAAAGCCTTCAACTATCATTGAGAAGATCGATCACAAAAAAACTTCATTTAGGCCCTCAAAATGGCCCCGGAAATTAAAAACTACTAAAAATAGTAAATTACCAAAATTTTCAGAAAACTGTTTTGAGCTAGTTGGAAAAGGTGGGTGGCCACCGATATCCACCCAGATCAAAATACTTCATGAAAATATTAATTAGTACATATTCATGAACAATACTTAGCGTATCCATACAATCATGAAAATATTATAAGCATTGTCCACGGAAATCATCATCATCTTCTCGAAATTGAGGAATACATTTAGCCCATATCTTAATATTAGGCATATCATTAGGAAAACCAGGTATACATAAAAATAAAAAGGAGAAAAACTTGCAGCTACTCAGGAAGAAATTGTGTTTTTCGTGGAAACTTTTTAGAGTCACCAAAAAGTGGACTCACCAGGTGAAAATTTAAACTAATAAATATTCTTTAAAGAACTAAATTCCTATTGTTTTGTTCTTGTTCACCACCAAGAGTCAGAACGTTTTTTGGTCGCATCCCAGGGAAATAAAATTTTCGAACATCACTCCCTGGAAATGGTGCCAAAAAGATGTTGTCCCTCAGGTTTTTCTTGGATAGGGAACAATGCCAAGGAACCCTATTGTTGGATTACTGAGAGGGGGGTTGAATCAATAATAGAGAAATAATCCTTTTTAACCACAAAATGAAAGTTTTATATCAATGTATCATTATCATCCAATAGTTTCAAAATAAATAAACAATGAACAAATGAGCAATCATACACATACACAATGCACCAGTTTTTTTACGTGGAAACCCAAAGCGGGAGAAAATCACATAATGATTTTTCTTATATGTCTTTAAGAATTACATTCATTGGAAGCAACAAATTCCTTTGTTTTCTAGCTGCAACTGGAAGGAGGATCCAAACCCCTAGTTTCTCAGGCTACAACCTGAAGGAAGATCCATCTACCCTATTCTCTGGCTAAAACCAGAAGGAGGCTACAACCCCCTAGTTTCTCAGGCTACAACCCGAGGGAAGCTCCAAATCCCCAATTATCTGGCTACAACCAGAAGGAGGCTACAATCCCCCTATGTTATCTGGCTACAACCACCTATCCTTTCCCCATCCAACCACCTTGAAATATAAGTAGAATGATGGAACCGCTATCACACTATCACTGTGAGATATACTGTTGTAAACCTGTACCAATCAACTTGCACCAAAAAACCTGTAACAACATGTACCAATAACATGTGCCAACATGTACCATACATCAACCTGTACCTCAAATTGTACCATAAACAAGTGCATCAACCATGCACCAAACCTGTACAAATAACCCATCATCAACATGTACCATAAACAAGTGAATCAACCATGAACCAACCTATACCTCAACCTATACCATCAACGAGTGCATCAACCATGCACCAAATATGTACCAATCATACATAAAATACACATAAACTATGACTCATCAAGATGTACCAACATCATCAACTACACACCTCATGTATGTGCCAACTCATCAACTACTTGTCTCAAACATGTACCCAACATGTACCTCAAAAAAGAAACCTCATCAATTTCATCATCCAAATATGATTTGTTACTCTGTATACATCTGGTGTATATGATCACATACCTGTAAACCTTTTTTAACTTTAACAACAAGAGACTAGCATTTTCATCAAACTTTACTTTAGTCTCACATGACTAATTTTGGATTAGTCAACAACCCTAACTTGAAATAATCATAACTATGTACCTATAATGAATAAACATCTTAAAATAGTACAAAATGTTCTTCAATGTCTTTAATGCAATTATTCCAGGTTTCACTACTTGGAACCTCTCAGAAAAAGAGTTATAGTACAAATGGCATACCTTGTTGAATTCTGGCTTATTTTAGAGAGCCAACATGTAGAGCATGCCCCGCACAGAATAGTTGTTGTATGGATATGAAAATGGTACACAACATACTACAGACTGTAATATATCCAATAAATTTGGTATTACTTAATTTGGATCTATTATGAAGAATTTATGACGTTTTTACTCGAAACACTTGTTTTAGACTAGTTTTAGGACTAGCTACAAACCATATTTTCCACGGAGTGTAACTCAAAAAATACAAAGACCCACAAGCTGAAATTTTTATCATAGTGACTTGGATATGTTTCCTCAACGGCCTCCCAATTTCACAATCGAAATCATTCTAGAAAAAAATTTATTGCGAAAATGGTGAGATGACCTGTAAATAACATACCTTAGAAAACGTCATCAAAAGAATTTATCCTCGCTTGAATTTCACCCTTCTTTACTTCACCTTCCCTCTGAAATTCGGCTTAGATATCCTTTGGTTACCTCATTCACTTGTAGATATTCAATATTCTCAATTGTGATTAAAATGAGAGAGCCTTGCCTCTTCTTTATACTTTCATGTAACTTCCTCAAGGGGTTACCTTTTAACCATCTTAACCCACTTTCCTTATTTTAGGGTTAACCCACTTCTAACCACTTGTCCACTTAGTAATTTCTCCGTTAAATTTATTATTTAAATAATTTCTTTTGTATCCATTTTGAATTATAGTGCACTCATCACTTCACTTTATTATTTACCTTTTAAAATATCTTAAACCACTTACCTTATTTTAGGGCTAACCCACTTCTAACCACTTGTCCACTTAGTAATTTCTCCATTAAATTTATTATTTAAATAATTTATTTTATATCCAATTTGAATTATAGTACACTCATCACTTCACTTTATTATTTAAATAATTTCTTCTTTGCAACCACTTTGACTAATTTGACCTTTTGGGGCTTCTAGATGACTCATTAGGTTTCTCCAACTTCACATGGCCATAACTCTCTAACTGTGAGGAGTTATGTGACGTTACACATACCACCTGAAATGGCATGACATGTAATATCCATCCAGAATAGTCTTACCTTCAAACATACTAAAAATCATACCATTATACATCAAACAAACTTGGGTCCATTACCCAAACCTTTGTGCTACTGGAATTCGCTATCGAACTTTCTTCAAGGGTTGACATCAATGACAACCAACGCAATTAATCAACAATCTCCCCCTTTGGCATTGATGGAAACACTCTGATTCAATACTGAATTCATATCACTCATGGTCCCCTTGTGACCATCACTCCCCCTRTAACCATGCCTCTATTCTCTTTCTCCAAGCATTTACCTTTGCATCTGATAAATCTCTCCCCCTTTGTCATCAATGGAAAAGGTATCTTTCCATCCGGTGTTGCTCCCCCTGAATGAAATCTTCCTGAAACTGATCTCCCAACCTGAACTGTCCTCTTTATGGTGATTCCTTGTGTAAATCTAAGACATATAAGATAAGCATTGAAAAGCATTCATTTTGGAGTAGAAATTACTCTGAATCTTTGGCGAAGATACTCAAATGATTCCCTTGGAAGTGGTTTTGTAAATATGTCTGCCACTTGTTCTTTTGTGCCCACATATTCAACTTTGATGTTCTTCTCTGCAACCTGTTCCCGTAGAAAGTGATAATTTATTGGAATGTGCTTCGTCTTGGAGTGCATCACCAGGTTCTTTGAGATATTGATGGCGCTTGTATTATCACAATAGATTGGAATGGGCTCATCATACTCAAATTGTATATCTATCAAATTTTGTTTCATCCATAGAACCTGAGTACAACATCCTGATGCTGCAATATACTCTGCTTTGGAAGTAGATAAAGATATTGATGATTGGTTCTTGCTTAGCCAAGATAATAAACACTCACCCAAGTATAAAACTGCTCCACTGGTGCTTCATCGGTCATCAATGCAACCTGCCCAATATGCATCTGTGTAGGAAATAAGTGATAGATCCTTTCCTTTTGGATACCATCATCCAAACTCTTATGTTCCTTTGAGATATCTGAAAATCATATTCATTGCTAATACATGTGATTCCTTTGGTGCTTATTGAAATCGTGCCACTTGTCCAACTGCTTGCATTACATCTGGTCTGGATGTTGTCACATATATTAAGATACCAATCATTGACATGTATTTCCTCTAGTCTGTAGACTTTGAATCATCATCTTTGCTCAAATTGCAACTGGTTTTCATAAGAGTGGTAACTGGTTTGCAATATTCCATTCCGAACCTCTTTAACATTTCTCTAATATAATTAGTTTGAGAAATGAAAATTCCTTGGTTGATTTGACGTATCTAAAGACCCAAAAAGAAGGATAGTTCTCCAAGTAATGACATTTAAAATTCATTCCACATATCCTTTTCAAATTTATGGCTAACCTGTCATTGGTACTTCCAAAAATAATATCATCAATATAAAATTCAATTAATAAAATGCCATCTTGATTTACCTTGATGTAGAGGTTGTTGTTTGCACTTCCTTTTCTGAAACCTGCATGTTGTAGATATTTATCCAGTCTAGAGTACCATGCTCTAGGAACCAGTTGTTCAATGTAGACTTCTTATTCAAGTTCCCCATTCAAAAACGATGATTTCACGCCCATATTTTTCCATACTGTTCAAGAATCTGCTACAAAATTGTCCATAATTTTGACTCGCATGTCACTGTACTATCATGAAGTACTACTACAACTGATGAATCTATCATATTGTACTTCTTCTAACTGAATGGAATGAATCTGTTTACTCAAATTCTACAAGCTACTCAAAGGATGGTTCTCTGGTCTGTCTCAGCTATCGCATAGACTCACCCTGTCTATTATTCATATTATCTGGGAGTCTCTAAGTCGGAGGGCTCAGAACAGTTCCTTCTCTGAAGTGTATTCATCATCATCTTCATTAGTATATTCATCATCTCTCCGAGCTCTAACTTATTTATTTCTTTCTGTGGATTCATCTTTCACTACAATGCCTCAAAGTACAATCTCTTGAACTTGTTCCTTATTTACCTATGCTTCTTTTGTTTCATTTATTTTCCAAATATTTATGTGTCTAACATCTTTCCTTTTTTTTCTGTAGAATTTTCTTCATCTTGTTTTATTTCCAATCTTGCAATCTCTGGGACCTAGTCTTTGTTCACATGTTCTTCGTGTTTTGAACAACCAATGTCAACATACCAACCATGCTTATTCTTCTTATCTTATAGAGCGAGTGTGAATTCTTCATTGCTATATTGATTCTACTTTCTTATCCATGTTCTCTTTTGAGGCTCATGTCTATGATTGTTGTTGTTCTGTTGTGGTTTTCTAGGAGGGAATGTCATTCTAAAATATTTGGCCATGTGTCAAAAGTTATTGCACTTGTAGCATTCCACTTAATTTCTCAATGATTCAAACCTGTTGTATCTTCTTCTTTGTGTTTCAGTAGGCCTTCTTGGATAACCATTTATGTTCCTTCTATTAGCTTTGCAATTTACAGCTTTATGTCCAAAATTATTGCATGCATAACATAAACCCAAAAAGGTAGTTTGATACCTGGGAGTTGAATATATTCTAAAAGGAGTTACTCTTATGAATTCTTCTTCTTCCCGAGGCCTATTTGTTTCGGTCATTCATTGATTCTGAAATCTGAATCTTCTTGGTGGAGGAGTGTCCCTGTAATCTTCCTTGTAGGTCTTCCTATCCCCTTTGATTTTTTTTGCATAACTTTTTCGATATGTTTCTTATTCTTTTGCTTTGGAGCTTGATCCCTTTTCTATGTGATTATATCCAATTCTAGACTTGTAATGAATAGGTTTTTGACTGTTGATAATGTCATCCAAAACTTTTGAGTTGTTCTGCATATTTTTCTTTTGAAGATCCTTTCTCAATGTGACAATCTCATCTTCCAAATTTCCAATGATCATGTCTCTTTATTCTAACTGTTCTTTGAGTGCTTCTTCAATTATTTTATATTCTTCTATTTGAACCTTCAATTCCATGATGATCTCCTCTAGTTCTTTAGTGTCTTCCTTCTTGTCTAGTTCTGCTTGTAGCTTCTTGTTTTTCCTCTTTTCTCTTCTTATAAATTCTATGGCATTCAACAATTCTTCTCGGTAGTCAACTTCTGCCTCTTCATATTCTTCTTCGTTATCTTATTTATCATAGTCTTATACTTTCATGAATATAACTCTTTTTGTCTCACTGTCATTGACTTCATCTTCATCTGATGAGGAGATGTCTCATTTGGTGCATAAGCTTTTCCTGAAAACTTTCTTTGTGGTTCCTTTGCCTTTATATGTTTGTTTTCTATTTGAGTAATCTTCATCATTCCCCTTATTTTTAGTGGCTCTTAGTTTCACAACTGAGAGAAAGGGGGTCTCATCACAAACCAGCCTTTTCATATCCCCAAGGTATATTTGAGTGACACTGTCATTATCTGGACAACACACCAGGGCAGTTTCCTTCAACTCATACTTTAAAACATGAAAGAAACAAAGAATGGAAAGAGGATGGGCTTGGAAAAAATTGCATTGCAAACTAAGGTGTCACACACCCTCTACAAAGGCACCCATGAATGAGACACTATAACCCCTTGTATGTCATGAACCCCATGCCCAATGAGTCTTGATCTATAATCACTTCATCCACTTCACATGGCTTAGAGATGGATCACTTGGGAAACACTCCTTGACCTAGGGAAAGATCTACCCAATTGGACACCTCTTCAACCCTCCCATATCCAAGCTTGGAAAGTCATATAATTTCTTTGAGAACTTACTTGTTTGATATGATAATATTTGATGCACATTCTTAGGTGGCTCATTTATTGGTTTGATTTACTCATCATGATAATTTGACTTGATATCCTTGGAGAACATGCTTATTTGTCTTTGCAGAACCTAGTTGGTGGACATTTTTGGAGGAACAAGCCTAGCTTGGGCTTCCATGGGGCTTGAAGCCCATAGGTTGGATTCCAAGGGCCCGCATGCCGGATGAGAGAAATAAACATTTGGAGGCCTAGAAGATGACTTGAGAGACATGACATATCCCTCACATGCCAAATGTTTTACCTAGGAGAGGAAAAACGTCATCTTTAGAGGCATGAGGTCACCTAGAAGGGAAAGGGTTTGGTGGTGAAGTTATCACTCATTGACACATGGATGTTTTTTAGGAAAGTGATGCCTTCACCATGAGGAGATGGCCTAGATTATTGACATGTGGCCTTTGGAGGCCTAACGATGCTTCTCCAACACCAACAACTTGCTCCTACTGTCAAAACGTCCTCTAAAGGGGTGACATCACCTTAAGTTAAGGTTTCCTTTTGTGTAAAAGTGAATTTAAAAATTAATTATTTAATATTATTTGTGTAAAGGGGAAAAATTAGGGGTTTTGACCCCTAATATTGTTGTTTACCCTAAAATTATGTGGACAAACTATGTTAGTGACATTTTGTATAAATAGAGATCATAAGATCTCATTTTGAATCATATCTCTTCCATTTGGAGAGGCATTGGACTGAAATTTATGTTATCTTTGGATATTTTCTCTCTTGTGCTCTTGTGTATGGATATATTCTTGGTTATTGGTTGATTTAAGTGATGCACTAGCCTTGGAAGGCTCTTCTTTTGCTATTGTGATGGTTTGCCTTAGCATTTTTTCCTTGAATTGGTAAGGCTTTTACTTTGTGCTATGATTTGTTATTCAAGTCAAGGTTATTTTGCTAGATATAGGTAAGAAGTATAAGGGCATACACCCCCACCTTAGCCTCCATAATTTTGTGCTTAAATTATATTGGTTTAACAAGGGTTTTCCAAGACAAGTATAAGTGCATACACCCTCTTAGCCTAAACCCTAACTAGGGATACTTTCATTAGGGAGTTAGAGGATTTATGATGCAGGAGCATCATAAGCAGCCAGCCAAGCAAGCAACATAAAAGGCAAAAGACAGTTGGGAAAGCACCAGCACACATTTTTGAAATGTTTTTGAAAAATTAATGAAGCGGATATCAATGTGATAGTTGGGGAAGCGTACATACATTTACATCCTAGATGTTATAAACAGATCTTGAGCACTACTCTCATCTGTAGAATGTAAAGGCATTTATATGTAATTAATGAAAGTAGGTAGATTTGAATTCATAGATTAGACATTTTAGAGAGTAGGAGGGAAAACGGATATAGACACCCTCACCCTTGTATCAGTGTAACATTGTGAGATTAGAGAAGAAGAAGGGAGATTTTCATAAGTTGTTGAGTTGTAACGGAGAGTTGTAGAGAAGAACCCATGTACAGGAGCACTTGAGTTAATATATGAAGCTTTGACTCAATTTTCATGGTGTTATGATGCTTACTATTTTCATTTGTCTAATGGTATGCTTACAGTTGTTTTATTCTCTCTGTTTATGCATTTGTTTCAATGTTGTGTTGAATGTGTGATTTCATGTTAAGTATATGAAGTCTAAGAAAGGAGAAAAATGAGTTTCAATTGTTTCTCATCCTGAGATTTCCTGCAAGGAGTGCAGTGAAATGTCTGCAAGGTGTGCGTTGACAAGAGTCTAAGTTTTATCTCAGAAAGCTCAGGAGAGATACCGTTGTTCTCATACTGGCAGAAGTGTAAGTGAACTACAAATCCATGCAAGGTGTGCGCAGGCTAGTTGAAGCCTTAGAATTTATCAACTAAGGTCGAAGAGTGAAGGACTATTGTTTCCGAGAGTGCACAGAGTCGAAGAATCAAATACACAGAAGTATTTGAAATATTGTCGCAAAGAGTGCATGTAGGAGTCCTTTTGAGACTTGAGGTTGCAATAGAAATTTCAGGAGGATCAGTGCCTTTGAAGTATTCAAAGGGAGACGAGGAGCTGAATCATCGCGCAGAAGGTTAAGTTCTAGCGAAAGAACATTGGCTCGTTTCACAGAGATTCTTGAGGAAGAAATAGAATAGTCAAAATTCTCCATGGAGAACTCGCAAAGTCGCGAGGAACGTAGGGTCCAAAGAAGTTGCAGGGTGGATAAGGGTTGGGCGAACCCATTACGTTGGTTTCAAGATTCAACGTCGATCGTTGATCGTGACCGTCAAGCCATCAAGATCATTTCGGCAAATCAGGGTTTCTAAGTCCAGAGTGCAAGACAAATCCCTTGGCCACTGAACATCTGAATCGCAAAATGGATTATCGTATGTGAAGACGAGGCGTAGAATTTTCGGTGCTTCGGAATTTTGGAGTTCGGCATTTCAGGGATCCTGACAATAAGGAGTCGGGGCATAGTAGAGTGAAAATCCCAAAGTCGTGAAATGCGACATGCCTTTGAAGTGAACATCGTCATTTCAGTATTTCGAGGTTCGGCATACCGGGAGTCCTGATGATAGGGAGTTGGGACACAGTGGAATGAAAATCCCAAACTCGCGAAATGTGGCAGGACTTTGGTGTGGAATTTTTGGATTTCAGCGCTTCGGATTTTGGGGTTCCGGGAGTCGAGAGGTAGAGTTGCATGGTCACACAACTTCCGAAATCGCGAAGAGAGCAAAGAAAAAAAGTAGGGTTCCAAGCATTTGTCGAAGGGTACGTACGACGGAAGTCAAAGGGGTGGTCAAGATTCAGGGAAAATCCCAAAAGACCTATGATCTTGCCAAAGGGGGGAAATTTCAGAAACCGAAAAATCATAAGGGAAGAGGAAGAGGAAGAGTGTTGATCGATCACTCAAGTTCCAAAAAGTCGAAATAAGTGGCAACAAGAGACGTGTGTTCGGCGCATTGAAGGAGTCAACCCTCATTGACATTTCAGGTTTTGGAGGTTGAAGAGACAAGGAGCTCGACAACAGGATTCGTGAAATCGCGAAATCCAAAATCCCAAAGGGAAAAGAAAAGTCTCGATCATATTTGTTGGTCAGTTGTGGAATACACCTTGTGTGTGTGGTATTCCCTGTGGGTAAACCAAAGAGTCAATATGACTCAGGAGAAGATTTGGAATGATCCTACGCGAATCTTGGCCCGAGGGTCGGGGGTCTGCATCATTTGGTATCAAAGCTTGATTTTGTTTGTATATTTCAAGCAGAGGGAGCTAGAGGAAAAAGAGTAGTCTGATACACGCCAAGTGTGGTATTAGATCTTAGAACAAGTTATTTTCTTTTTGTAGCAGAGAGAATAGAGGAACATTTTACAACCATGCCACCGAGAAGAAGAGACAGGCCAATGCCAATGCCTGATCCAGCAAGAGAAAGAAAAATGTGCGAGTTATGTGCCAATCTTGATGCCATGGAGACAACACAGAGGCACACAATTGACGTTGGGGATATCAGCGAGGCTGAAAGTGAAAATGAAGATGGAAACGAAGGAGAAGTTGCAGTCGAAGATGCTGCAGATGAACGCCTATTCAGGGTTGTTGCAAGGATAGGTGCCAGAGAAAAAATGGGCATTCCAGTGTATGAGGGAAACCTGGATGTTGAAGAGCTTCTAGACTGGATTAGAGCTCTGGATAAATACTTCGACTATGAGGATGTCGAGGAAGACAAGAAGGTCAAACATGTTGTTACTAGACTTAAAGGGCATGCAGCACTATGGTGGGATGAACTGCAGGCTGACGGATGCTGGAAGAGCAAGAAGAAAATCAAAAGCTAGGATAGAATGGTTGCAAAGATGATAGCCAAATTTATACCCAAGGATTATCAAATCACTTTGTTTCGGAGGATGCAGAATTTGAGACAGAAGCTAATGTCAGTGATAGAATACACTGAAGAGTTCTACAAGATAAACATCAGAGCAGGTCATCGAGAAAGTGATAATGAAAAAGTTGCCAGATACATGAATAGTCTGCGATATGACATTCAAGATGAGATGAGCATGATGACCATTCGAAATGTGGAAGATTCTATTAGATAGCTCTGAAAGCTGAAGAGAAGCTGAGCCAGAAGCAAGGTCAAAGAGGTCGAGGTAGAAGTCAAGCCAGAGGAAAAACAATTACCCAAGATAGAACTTAGAAATCTAAAGAAGAGGGGAAGAAACCTCAAACTCAATATGAGAGAGGAGGAAGCTCACAAAGAGGGCAGTATGTTGATAGAAATACTTTTCCTCGAGCTAGAGGAAGAGGAAGAGGCAGAGGCGGTGAAGTAAAATGCTTTTTCTGTGGAAAGATTGGACATAAATCCTATGAGTGTCCAGATAAAGGGAAATATGGTGGTGAAACTCACATTGCCGAATATCAAGGATGGAATGTTGAGGCAAAAGACGTTGAGGGTGGAATATCTTTGATGATGAGGAAATTTCTCTTAAAGCCGGAGAAGGAGGCAGAGAACCCAGCCCAAAGAAACAATCTGTTTTAGACTGCTTGCAAAACCAAAGACAAGGTATGCAAGGTCATAGTGGACAGTGGTAGCACAGAAAATCTCATATCTACAGAGATGGTAGAAAAGTTGGAGTTGGAGACTGTTATACATCCAAGCCCATACAGAGTTTCATGGCTACAAAAAGGACATCAGGTAAATCTCATTAAACAGTGTTTAGTTGAATTTAAAATAGTGGGATACAAAGATGAAATATTATGTGATGTCATTCCCATGGATGTTTGTCATCTATTTCTAGGTAGACCGTGGTAATATGATAGGAATGTGATTCATGATGGGAGAAAGAACATGTACACCTTGGAGAAAAATGGTAGGACTCACATGATGCTACCAATTAAGGATAAAGAGGTGAAAATAGAGACAAGCAACACTGTACTTATCATGAGTGGGAAGGAACTTCTTAAGGAGCTTAAGAAGAAAGAAGACACACAATTTATTGTGGTCAGGAAGCCCAAAATTTTTTTGACCAGTACAAGGATAGATGATTTACCAGAAGAAATCCAAGAATTGTTGGGAGAGTTTGTTGATATAGTAGTGGATGAACTACCTTGTTCGTTGCCACCTATCAGGGGTATAAGCCATCATATCGACCTTATACCTGGATCCAGTTTTCCAAACAAAGCCACGTACAGATTGATGCCGCGGGAAAATGAAGAAGTTAAGAGACAAGTCCAAGACTTAATGGACAAAGGATTGATTTGAGAGAGCTTGATTCCATGTGTTGTTCCAACAGTGCTCAGCCCAAAGAAATACGAAGGTTGGAGAATGTGTATAGACTCAAGGGAAATCAATAAGATTACCATCAGATACAAATTTCCATTACCAAGGATGTATGACTTGATGGATTGCTTAAGTGGAGCAAAGTATTTTTCAAAGATTGATTTGAAAAGTGGGTATCATCAAATTCGGATGAGAGAAAGTGATGAATGGAAGACAGCATTCAAGATGAATAAGGGACTGTATGAATGGCTTGTTATGCCATTTGGATTAACAAATGCACCCAGTACTTTCATGAGGTTGATTAACGAAGTCCTGAAGGGTATCAGAGAAGAGCACTTAAAGCATTTAGTTGCAGTAATGGGAAGATTATAGCAAGAGAAATTGTTGATCAATGTGAAGAAATCATCATTTATGAGAACAAAACTTATTTACTTGGGTTTTGTTATCTTTGCAAATGAGTTGAAGATGAATCCGGAAAAGGTAAATGCAATTAAGAATTGGCCATCGCCGAAAAATGTGGTTGAAGTTCGAAGCTTCCATGGTTTGGCAAGTTTCTACAGGAAATTCATTCGAAATTTTGGTGGAATTAGCACACCAACGATGGATACGGTGAAGAAAAGACATAAATCTTTTCACTGGATGGAGGAAGTAGAGAAAAGTTTCAACCTGTTGAAGAAGAAGATCATGGAGCAACCAATTCTGGTTTTTCCAGATTTTAGCAAGACATTTCAGGTCAGGTGTGATGCAAGTGGATTTGCAATTGGAGCGGTCTTGAGCCAAGACGACAGGCCGATTGCATACTTCAATGAAAAACTGAATGAAGCGAAGATCAAGTACTCAACATATAACAAAGAATTCTATGCAGTCATACAAGCACTAAAGAAATGGAGACATTATTTGGTTCCTAAAGAGTTTGTTTTGTACAGTGATAATCATGCTTTACAATTCGTGATTCAGCAGGAGAAGTTGAACCAAAAACATGCTAAATGGGTTGAATTCATGCAAAATTTTACTTTTGTGATTAAGCATATTTCTGGAACTGATAACAAAGTTGTTGATGCTTTGAGCAGGAAATGTTTGCTTATGCAGGAATTCAGAGTCAAGACTTTAGGTTTAGATAACCTGAAAGAAATGTACAGAGATGACCCAGATTTTAAGGAGGCATATGAGGTATCTGAGAATCCAGTTCTCAGGGACAGAATCCAATGGGTTGGATACATGATCTAGGATGGGTTATTATTCTGGGGAAATCATCTATGTATTCCAAAATGTTCCATGAGGGAGAACCTGTTGAAGGAAAAACATAGTGGAGGACTGGTCGGACACTTCGGTCATGATAAGACATTCTCAAAGTTGAATGGCTCATATTTTTGGCTAGGGATGAGGACAGATGTTAAGAAATTTGTGAACAGATGCAGGATTTGTCAGCACACAAAAGGGAAAAGGCAGAACACAGGGTTATATCAACCATTACCCATACCAGAAAGGTCGTGGGACGTAGTGAGCATGGATTTTATATTGGGACTGCCAAGGACACAGAGAGGCTATGATTCAATCTTTGTGGTAGTCGACAGATTTTCAAAAATGTCACATTTCATACCATGCCAGAAAACCAGTGACGCAATTCATATTGCAAACTTGTTTTTTAAGGAAGTCATCAGACTTCATGGCTTACCAAGGAGTATCGTTTTTGATCGGGATACCAAGTTCGTAGGGCATTTCTCGAGGACCTTATGGAAAAAGATAGGGACAAGTTTGTCTTTTAGCTCAGCATATCATCCTCAAATGGATGGGAAGATAGAAGTCATGAACATGAGCTTGGGAGATTTGTTGAGGATCTTAGTGACTGAACACCACAGTCAATGGGATCACATTCTTCCACAGGCAGAATTTTCTTATAATGATTCACTTAATAGAAGCACGAGGAAAATTCCATTCTAGATTGTATATGGAATGCAGCCAAGGGGAGTTTCTTAATTGAAAGATTCAGAACAAGCTAAATTCAGGAGTGCTAGTGTAGAATACTTTGCAGAGGGAATGAAGGAGCTTCATAGCCGAGTCAAGGAGCAATTGCAGAGTTCAAGTCAAGAATACAAGCGGAGAGCATATCAACACAAGCGAGAACTTCAATTTGAAGTTGGTGATCTGATTCTTGCACATCTGAGGAAGGAAAGGTTACCAAGGGGAACATATAACAAACTGAAGATGAAAAAGAATGGACCGTGCAAGGTCATTGAAAAATTTGGGGCAAACGCACATGAGATTGAATTACCTGATGGGATCGGAATCTCACTGATATTCAATGTTGTGGATTTGTACCCTTACAGAGCTGAAGAAGCAGGAGCAGAGAAGGAACAGAAAGAGATTCAATGGAAAAAACAAATGCCTGTAGCTGAAAAGCCATAGATGGAAGGCATAATTTACAAGAGGATTAGCAAAAAGACCAGGAGGAAAGAGTATTTTGAATACTTGGTCAAATGGAAGGGACATCTAGTTGAAGATGTTAGTTGGGAAGATGAAGCATAAATTCATAAGCATGGACAGACCGTGCAAGAGCTCATGAACAAGAGTTCATGAAAATTTTCAAGAAAGGGAGTATGATGCAATAACATCGTAAGCAGCTAGCCAAGCAAGCAATGTAAAAGGTGGAAGACAGTTGGGAAAGCACCAGGGCACATTTTTGAAATGTTTTTGAAAAATTAATGAAGCAGATATTAATGTGATAGCTGGGGAAGCATACTTACATTTATATCTTAGATGTTATAAACAGATCTTGAGCACTACTCTCATCTGTAGAATGTAAAGGCATTTATACGTAATTAATGAAAGTAGGTAGATTTGAATTCATAGATTAGACAGTTTAGAGAGTAGGAGGGAAAACGGATATAGACACCCTCACCCTTGTATCATTGTAACATTATGAGATTAGAGAAGAAGAAGGGAAATTTTCATAAGTTGTTGAGTTGTAACAACGAGTTGTAGAGAAGAACCCATGTACATGAGCACTTGAGTTAATATATGAAGCTTTGACTCAATTTTCATGGTGTTCTGATGCTTATTGTTTACATTTTCTGAATGGTATGCTTACAGTTGTTTTATTCTCTCTGTTTATGCATTTGTTTCAATGTTGTGTTGAATGTGTGATTTTATGTTAAGTATATGAAGTCTGAGAGAGGAGAAGAATGAGTTTCAATTGTTTCTCATCCTGAGAGTTCCTGCAAGGAGTGCAATGAAACGTTCGCAAGGTGTGCGTTGACAAGAGT
>SNQJ01S0119782.1:49959-60782 GCA_010110895.2 Picea sitchensis
GTGCGACAGAAGTCAAAGGGGTGGTCAAGCTTCAGGGAAAATCCTGAAAGACCTATGATCTTGCCAAAGGGGGGAAATTTCGGAAACTGAAAAATCATAAGGGAAGAGGAAGAGGAAGAGTGTTGTTCGATCACTCAAGTTCTAAAAAGACGAAATAAGTGGCAACAAGAGGCGTGTGTTCGGCGCATTGAAGGAGTCAACCCTCGTTGACGTTTCGGGTTTTGGAGGTTGAAGAAACAAGGAGCTCGACAACAGGATTCGCGAAATCACGAAATCTGAAATCCTGAAGGGAAAAGAAAAGTCTGGATCATATTTGTTGGTCAGTTGTGGAATACACCTTATGTGTGTGTTATTCCCTGTGGGTAAACCAAAGAGTCAATCTGACTCAGGAGAAGATTTGGAACGATCCTGCACGAATCTTGGCCCGAGGGTCAGGGGTCTGCATCAATTTACACCTGCAAGGAGGTTGTAACTCTATCTCTTTATTTTCTTGACTCCATTAACCCAATCATTAAAGGCACTAATCATCACTTGTTGCATTGGAGATATAAAATTGTTGCTTTGGGAAATGTGAAATTTCATGATTTTAAAGTTGTTCCTAGTGGAATCAAATCTATGTTATAAATGCTTGCTTGAGCCACTAGTGTGTTTCATTTCTCCCAGTATTTATTGATTTTGTTACAAATTTAATCTACAACCATTAGGAATGTAGAAAACCCTAACCAAACTCTTCAATAACTCCTAATGCAACCGTTGAAAATTGCCTAAAATATGCCCACATAATCAACTAAGTATGGTGCATCTTTTGGCAAGTTTTGAGAAATTTTTAGTGGTTGAATATCTTGTTGTAATAATAAGTTTGTTACAGCCAGGACTGATAAATATCACTGCAATTAGCTTTTTGTGACAACCTTTCTTTTGTGCTAAAGTATTTCTTTATCATTGTTGAGGTAATCTAGTCTTTACTAGTTTGTCTCGTGCTTATTTAATTGGACTTTTAGCACTCATTTTGCAGCTCTGGTTATTTTTTATATGTTGATATATATAATTGATTATTGTTGCAGTTAGGGATAAAAATATTAACTTGCTTCTCCACCTAACATACTATATGCAAGTGTGGCTTTTATTGTGTCTCGGGCAGGTACAAACTCTTTTGTAGGTATCTAAAGACTTGGAAACTTTAAATCACCTGGAGACAAGTCATCAATGCCAATTTCCTCTTCCATCATTGACCTTTAGGGGGATCCTTCTCTTCCTTCCTTTCTATTTGTCTCAATCCCCACAGGGTCACCGGAATTGCTCCCCTAGAGTGACCTATTCACCCTTGAAATGTAGGACCTGTATCGAGGTGACATTGGGTATAGTGTCTCTTAGTTGTCACCACTTAGTGGTTGGGTCAGGATTTTCCCAACCTACAACTTGTATGATAACATTTTGGCACCGTTTTTGGGGAGGATTTTGAATCCTCTTCCAAACCCTAACGACACTTTGGCAGGCTATCCCAAACCATTTTCCATACCTTTCCTGGAGACTACACCCAGGGGATGTTCCCTTTCCACTTTTCTTGATGATCTCTTCTTGAATCTCATCTAGTGACCACCTTCCACAAACCCACATTCCGATCTCATATGGAAAATCCATTGAGGTGTCCTTTTAGTCAATGGAACTATGGCACCATGTGACGAACCCTCATCCAAAACTTGTTATGACTCGAAGATGGAATTTCTATAGGTGGAAAAGGAAAAGGTTGCTAATAAAGCTACTAAGGAAATGTTGAATCACATAAAAGATTTGTTTCTTGCCCTTGACAATGAATATATGGATGAGACATTTTATGAAGAAGAAGTGGTCATATCTTCCCTTCCATTTGATGAAGACATTCAGGCCTTTGTTCCTCCCGCACATCAAGAAGAGAACATGATGAGTTGTAATCCTTTTGAATACCTTGATGACACTTTATTCCATGACTTTGGAAATGAAGAGGTGTTAGAGGAGCCTTTGGATGTTATAGATATTTTTGAAAAAGGGCACATGAAGCACTTTTCATTAAGAATCAACCCTTGTGTGATGAAGAGGAGATGCAGGAGCATGCCCACAAAGAGAAAAAAGATTCTTGATAAAGTGAAACATGTTGAGGCGTCATTATCTTTGTTCCTGCATGATGTAGTTGAGGTTTTCTAGCCATGTTCTCCTCCTATTCATGAAGCAACTAGCCTCATTGATGAATGTGAGGAGCCTATTGAATATGTCCATGCCTCTACTCCTCCTACACACGAAGAGAAAGAAATGGTTAATTTTGTTGATGGTATTGTGAGAGAACCTTTACATATGGTTGATGAGCATACTTTCATACAGACTAGAAGACGCAAGTGGGATTTTTTTCATCTCATTTTTTATGGAGACCACATTTACAACATTGAGGGTAGCCCTCAAGAAAAGAGTTTTGAGTTGTCATATTCAGAGGACTAATTTTCATGCATATATGATGCATATGTTTGGGAGCCTGATGATGACATGATTACATATTTATTCATGGACACTCAACCACTTTCATCCTCAATTTTGGAGGAATATCAAGATGTGGCCACCTCAGAGTGATCAGAGGCTCATTATTCAAACCAGAAGTATTTTCATCTTGGAGATTTTAATGAAGATTCGTAGGTGAAGAGACAGTATTTTTCTACACCTGAGCATGTCCCTTACCTCTTACCCTCTTCTACAAGAGACCATTCAGTATTCTTTCGATCTCGCATTTCCTCTCAAATATCGACAAGAAGGGAGTCTTTGTGCGTAGATGAAGATGAGCCTTCGTCTACATATAGTAGACCCCTTCAAAGATGAATTTATCAAGTTTATGGATATCACTTCAGGTGGGATTCCTTGCATGATCAGAGTGGTAGATATTCTTTCCAGGGGGATTTCCTCCCTCCCACCCATCTCCATGAGTTTTATTTCATGATAAATTATATATCTATTTATGTTCATGATCATTGTGTGCTTGACTTATCTTTGTTGTTTTACACAATCAAACACAAGGGGAGATAATTTGATGGGAATATCAACTCATTTCATTAGTTGTATGACTTCACCTGACATCACCCATCACCTGATCTTCAGGGCCTCAAGGCCCCAGGTAAGTAGCTAGGTTATATTTATCTCCTACATTTGCATATTGATTGATGATATTAGTTTAGATGCATTTCATATTTCATTTTTCTCTACCTGCATATTGATTTCATGCTTAGTTTAGAAATTCTTGAAAAAATGCAAAAATTTTCTTTTCTAGATTAGCTTTTACTTTTGTATTTTTATACATATGGATGAAGGGTGATAGCATCACCCTAAATTCTCTTATGCTTTTGTCTAAGTTTTGGCAGGCACAAGTCTACCAGGAGATGATGTGGTTCTCATGCACTCTACGATGAGCACATGTCCCCAAGTAAAATCTATATGTTATCCCCATTTTGTGGAATAAATAAGGAGATCATGTCTCGAGGCCCTCAGGTTGTAAATATGGAGTGACGAGAGACTACATGACCAGTAGTGCCCAATTGCACAGATGGAGACCCTTCTCACCACCTGTAACATCCCCGGCCACTGACCCCTACCGGGTAATGCTACCCAAGCAACCGTAAACTTGCCTTTACTACTCTGATACCATTCCTGTGACATTCTCGACCTTAAACAGTAGGCTAGGCCATGCCACTGAGTAACTTTGCGGAAATAATCACATATAAAACTTAACCGGAAGATAGAGATAACATATGGTGTTCACACTTATAAATATATATCTATCTAATGTAATTAGACAAAAGAAACATTTAACACATACATGAAACATATATATATATATATATATGTTTCATGNGCGTTACTCATTAATTATAATGCAAATACAAATACACAACATACAACGAACACAGAATTGGTACTTATATTTTAATAGATGACCACTAACTGTGTGCAGACCTTCCATGAACCTCCCATCCTTAGAGCACATTGTTCATCACGCTCAGTAGTGGGTCACCCCCAAGCTAGGACTAAACTCCACTGAGCAAGGGAATTCTAGGCTTGGCAAAGACAACAAGGAAGTTGCACAAAACAAAAGGAAGGAGTTTTTATCCCATGAGCCACTTACGTCCACAACCCACAGACCCTCATTCCCCACACGCCTGCTCCACCCCAGGAGGGTACACCTTCACTAATACAAGTCCATCGGCTACTACACTTCCCTTACCTTGGGCTTCAGCAACAGGCTAGACCAGAAGTCTGAGAGTATTGTAGTTGCTTCGGGACTCCCTTCCAGGAGAACTCACTTCCCAAAAACCTCTCTCACCTGGGAGAGTTTCTCACAGGCTTGACAACCTGCTTCTTCAATTCAAATAATAAGCAACAAAGAAACAACATTCAGCTGCACACAGGTGATGACAACAACAAAAAATGGGAATGGACACCGAAAATGAAAACAGCCAAACGCTAAGACACAGCATGGCTCAGGCGAATACAATTGCATCAATCTTCACAGGAGACACACGGGGTAAATCAAGTACGACTACAGGATTCCAAAGGTGTGTGCTAGATATAGAGGCAATGATGATGGAGAACTGGTTCAATGCATGAATCCCTGGTCAATAGGGAAGGTGACAAACTTCCAGAGAATCATAAGGGTCGTGAGGAAAACTCCAAACTGATCTAGAAACAAGGATGGGAACAATGCCAGAGTGGGAAGTGAAACCCCAACAAGATGGCTTTCCCAAATATAAATTGTATGCGCCTAGGTTGACACATGTCTTTCTGAAGCCGCATGAGTTCCACTTACCACTCATTCCCCTTTCTCCCAGGAACTTAAGACAACATAGCTTATGTCAACCATAGATTTTGGGAAATAATAATAAAATATTATTCCCTTAGAGGTAAGCCCTCTAGATTATCCCCTAGGCCTAGACACCTAGTCCCCCTTCCCTTGCCCTACCTAGTGGAGCTTAGTCCCGTATCACTCTTCTTCATGGTTATTCTACACATAGCAGTGTAATTTTATTAATGATGTGAGTGTTTACATATACAAAATTGGGCTCATTGGCCTTAGCATCTGGCTCACCAGCCTAATAAACACATAAGTCTCTCAGCTTATAACCACTCAACTCACCAGCCTATAAACATAATTACAATTCAGTAGGGGCTCAGCCTTGGGGTGTTACAATCCCCTCCCCTTATTTTTTCATTGTCCTCAGTGAAACTTATTTACACCATAACAGCAGGATTTCCAAAATCTTCAAAAGGATGTGGGTACTCTACCCGCATGGCATCTCCATGCTCCCATGTTGCATCCTTAGGAGCGTATTAGGTCCACTGGACTTTTACAGTCCCTATGGCTCGATTTCGGAGCTTCTTTCTTTTCCAGCCTAGTATATGCACTGGATGCACCTGCAAGACGCCTTCTTGCTCCACCTAAATCACATTCCAATCAATAACATGATTAGCATCAGGTATATATTTCTTAAGCAATGAAACATGAAACACATTATGTAAAGTCATGGATGCAGACAATGCAAGAAGATATGCAACTGGTCCAATCCTTTCTAGGATTTCAAATGGCACACAATATCTGGTTGCCAGCTTGGAACAGTTTCCCAGCTTCAGGGAACTTTTGTTGGCTTTCACTTTCAAGAAAACATGATCACCAACTTTAAACACCCTGTGGGTTCTTCCTTTGTCTACATAGTTTTTCTGCCTGTCTTGGGAAACCTTCAAATTATGCTTAATCTTCAGCATTTTCTCTTCCATTTCCTTGAGCAACTCTAGCCCAACCACTGCCCTATCAGCTGGGTTGTCCCAGCTTATATGTGTGTTGCACTTTCTGCCATAAAGTTCTTCAAACGGGCTCATCTTCAGTGATGCTTGATACCCATTGTTGTAGGAAAATTCTACCAAGTGTAGATAATCTTCCCATTTAGATGGTTTGTCCATCGCATACATCTTTAACATGTCATCTATCACTTGGTTCACCCTTTTTGTTTTCCCATTAGACTCAGGATGATAGGCTGTGTTGAAGTTCAGATTCATTCCGGACCCTTTGAATAACCCTTTCCAAAACTTTGAGGTTAATTTCGAGCCTCTTTCAGACACAATTGTCTTGGGAATACCATGAAATTGTGCTACTTCCTTCATATAGATATAAGCAACATTAGTTGCCTTGTTAGTAGTTTTCAATGGAATAAAATGGGAAGCTTTCATAAGCTTATCCACCACCACCATGATGGAATCATGTTTCTTGTCGGTTCTGGGCAATCATGTGATGAAATACATTGTCACCACTTCCCACTTCCACTCAGGGATGGGTAATGGTTGTAGCAACCCTGTTGGGTGCCTATGTTCATCTTTTACCTTTTGACACTCCATACATATGGCGATGTATTATGCAATTTCCTTCTTCATACCTGCACAAAAGTAATGGCTCTTTACTGTTGCCACTATTTTCTGATATCCAGAGTGCCCAGCATAAGGCACATTATGCATTTCCTTCAAGATCATAATTCTCAACTCCTGGGAATTAGGTACATAAATTATGTTTTTGTAAAAGAGTGTTCCATCAACTTCCAATTTATAATCCTCCACTTTTTGTAGCATCTTACCTTATTGTAGCTTTGCCACCAATTCCATGTACTACAAATATGCATTGGTAGCTTCCAAAATTCTGACTTTAAAATGTTAGTTTGATACATACTAATGGTCGTAGCATGTAGTTCATGCACTCTTCTATTGAGCGCATCAGCCACTTTGTTATCCTTTCCTTTGATATGCTTGATATCAAAGTCATACTCACAAAGGAATTCCAACCATCTACTTTGCCTAGCATTCAAGGTTGGCCAATCAAACAAACACTTCAGACCGTTATGGTCTATCCTCAGTTCAAACCTCCTTCCCATGAGGTAGTGCCTCCATTTCTTCAGGGCATGCACTATGGTTTCCAACTCCAAATCATGAGTTGCATAGTTATTTTCATGATCCTTTATCTTTTTGGATCAATAACATACCACAAACCCATTTTGACTAAGGAATCCTCCCAGTCCTTCTTTGCATGTGTTTGTACACACTACAAAATCCTCATTCGGATATGCAATCCTCTGGATTGGATCACTGGTTAACAATTACTTCAATTGTTGGAAACTTCTCTCACATTCTTTTGTCCATTGAAATTTATTCTCCTTCCTTTGCAATGAAGTGATGGGGTGAGCTATCCTTGAGAAACTTGCTATGAACCTTCTGTAATATCTAGCTAGACCCATAAAGGATCTGAATTCTGTCACATTCTTCAGCGTTGACCATTCTATGATGGCTTATATCTTCTTAGGATCCATGGTTATCCCATGTTTTGAAATGATATGTCCCAAATAATGGATCTGCTCTCTTAGCACTTGCAACACCATCCTCAGATGATGTTCATGTTTTTCCTTCGACTTGGAATATACAAGGATGTCATTCAAAAAGACAATGACAAACTTGTCCAAATATTCCCTGAAAACACCATTCATTAAGCACATGAAAACATCAAGTGCATTTGATATCCTAAATGGCACCACTGTGAATTCATAATGACCATACCTTGTTCACAAGGTGGTCTTGTTGATATCTTCATCCTTTATCCTTACCTGGTGGTACCCTGACCTGAGATCTATTTTTGAAAATATCTTGGCATCCTTCAATTGATAAAAGAGATCATCGATCATTGGCAAAGGATACTTGTTCTTAATAGTCACTTTGTTCAACTGTCTGAAATTGATGCACAATCTCAACGTCCCATCTTTCTTCTTTACGAATAGGACCGGGGCACCCCAAGGTGACACACTTGGGCATATATATCCCTTCTTTAGAAGTTCTTCAAGATGCAATTTCATTTCTTTCAGCTCTGGTGTACTCATTCTGTAAGGATTTTTTGACATTGGAGTTGCTCCAGGCATCAAGTTCATAGAGAAATCAATATCTCTCTTTGGGGATAGTCCGGGTACCTCCTCGAATACATCTTCAAAATATTTTAATAATTCATGGTCTTCAATATTTGACACCTTATCCTTAGGTGCTTCTTCCATATGAGCTGCAAATATTTGGCAGCCCTTCCTGTAACACTTCTTCAGTTGCATTGCTAAGATTTCTCTGACAGTCGTTGCCCTTGGAATTCCCTGCACTTTACTTGGGTTTCCTTCCTCATCCAGGCAAGTG
The DNA here is from genome assembly GCA_010110895.2 of Picea sitchensis. Classification (NCBI taxonomy): domain Eukaryota; kingdom Viridiplantae; phylum Streptophyta; class Pinopsida; order Pinales; family Pinaceae; genus Picea; species Picea sitchensis. The sequence continues at coordinate 58,177 of SNQJ01S0119782.1, forward strand.
AAAGTCTTGTTACGACATTCTAAGATGGCATGGTGTTGCTCCAACCACTCCATCCCAATTAGACAGTCATAGGAACCTAAAGGTAAGATGTTCAATTCATCCCTTGTGCTCAGTCCATTCATGTCCACTAGACAGGACTTAACCAACTCAACAACCTTTCCCTTGGCTCATGTAGCCATCTACACTAACCAATATTTTCCATGCTTGCTTCTTGGAAAATGCAAGCTTTCCATGATTCTAGGATCTATATAGCTATGACTATCTCTTGAATCAATTAAAATAGTAATGGTTTGGTTGTTGATCACACCTTCCACTTCAATCATATGTGATTGATATTATGCTTGCTTGTTGTCCATGGTTGCGTAGATCCTTGGTATGATTATGCCCATGTCCTCCACTATTTCTGCCTATTTAACATTGTGGACAACTCTCACTTTGCTTTTTCTGTGGGGGAAATCTATGTACCTATGATTTCCTTTACAACCCCAACATTCCATAGGTGGATGTCTTGGAATTATCCCACCTTTTTCAGCCTTCCTGGGCTCTCTAAAACTTCGTTTTCCTTGAGGGATATTTTTGAAAAATGGTGGTTTGTTTCCCTTCTACCTCTTCCCCCTCTTAAACCTCTTCTTGCCTTCCCAGTCTTTTTGGAAAGTAGGATTTTCTTTTTGTTTATCATATAAGCATTTTTCTCTCCTTGTAGTTTCTTCCATAGTTTTCAGGTCATCATACTGGATCTTGTCACTGATGGAAGATGGAATCCCACTCAGATACCTTTGAATCTTAACTATCTCGTCCTTGATGAAGGGGACATATTTCAACAACTCCAAGAATCTTCTTTCATACTCATCAATGGACATACTTCTCAACTTGATTTCGAAGAACTCTTTCATTTTCTTGTCATAATACCTCTTAGTTAAGAACTTTTCAAAATGTCTCTTGAATTCCCTCCATGTAATATTATTCTCTCTGGCATGTTGTACTTGCAAAAGATGATCAAACCATATGGATGCCTTTCCTTTAAGTTGGTAAATGGAAATTATTCCCTCTGCACCAGAAGAATAGTTCTCTAGTTGGAAATATTTCCCCATGCCCAGCAACCATGTCTCAATATATTGATTTTTCTTGTGATCTCTGTCAAAATTAGGAGGCTTGATTTTGTTCATTTCACCCTTCAGTTCACCCACTTCCGATTTCCTATGCTTTCTGGTAGGATATGGACTTGAACTGATGCGTGCTCTCTTATTGGAATGTTTCAGGGAGTGACGGTGATGCCTGTTAACGCTCCTTGATCTTCCTTTCTTCTCAGGGGTCTCGTGACTCCATGTTTTTCTTGAGCCACTCTCCTTATCCAACTTATTTTTTATTCTTTCCAGACTCTGCATGAGCTTTATGTTGAATTCTCCCTGTAGCTCCCTGGATTTTATGAGATTTTTCCTATCTTCTTTGTGAGTCTAGACATCTTTCTGCAACTTTTCAATTATTTTCATCATGCTTCCCTCCTTATATATCTATTCTCCATGCCCATTTGAGTTTGATCCTTCAACTCCCAAATGGACATCCATTCCTTTAGCTTCATTCTCTGAACTGAATGTGTTCCATGCCTCCTCCATTTTGGTGCACCGTGGAACAATTTGGTTGGGTTTTGACAATCGTTAACTCTGCAAACACAATGTGTAGTCAACCGAAATTTGTTAGGCCATCAGTCCTTAACAAATTCCATAGTATTCATAAACCAATCTGATTCAAAGAAAACTTTCAGATTTCATTATGCAGTTCTCGTTCATTCAAGAATCCCCGTAGATATTTTCTTTATGATCTTTTCTCTATTCTGCAATAATTTTCGGGCTCTAGCCCCTTTCTCTTAGCCCCCAACCCATGCGACCACGTGCTGTGTCCAAGCGCTAGGTCGATAGGCGCTTATTCGAGACTTCAGGCCTCCGGCTTTGGAATTTTTCAAAGAACATCACAACAAATCTCTCAGAGTTCCGAATTGAGGAACTCGCGAAGTAGGGTGGATCAACAGTCCACAACTACCCAACATCCCACAAAAGGCACTCACTATGTAACCTCAGGCATATGAGCTCCAGTACCTCGGAGCTTCAAAGCTTCGAGACTTCAGAGGATTTCACATCCACACATCCCCAACACATTGAACCGTTAATATCCAAACACTTCCATGTCACCTTTGGTGATGTCAATATGTCTCATCACCTCGACGTTACGAAACTTTTGAAAGTTCTTCCTTTTGTTCCCTTATGAACCATTCTTCCAGAATGTCAAGTCTTCGAACTTCACAACTAGGGACACGTGTCCACTGGGACCCACAGTTTCCATACTTGAACTAAGATGCAGAATAGTCACGTCATTTAACGCCTTTTAAATTGCGAGGGCATGCATCTGCAGTTTGGAGTAATGCGTGAATCCATGGTCAATCGAGAAGGTGACCGACTTCTAGATAATTGTAAGGGCCGTGAGGAAAACTCCAAATTAGTCCAGACGTAAGGATAGGAACAATTCCAGAGTGGGAATCGAACCCCCAACAAGTTGGCTTTCCTAGCTATAAACTGCATGTGCCCAGGTTGACACATGTCTTCCTGAAGACG